>PYAF01003926.1:480312-502533 GCA_007407185.1 Glycine tomentella | reverse complement strand
CAAACATGAAAGAGAGAGAAAAAGAGAGAGAAAGAGAGAGGAATGAACAGTAACTGATTTGTTTTATTTCTGTAAAATGAACTTCTACTCCTTTACAAAGGCTGGCTTAAGATATTTATAGCCTCTTGATACAAATAGAAGGGATAACTGACAGCTGTACACTAAATACAGCTTAATACTAAAATACATGCTCTAATAGCACAAGACTACTCAGTCAAAGAGACTCCAATATTGTGTAAAAAAACTATTAGACATATTAGTTTAAGCAAGTGATAATTCTCAAAATCAGAACCACCTGGTCAATCATACTTTGATGCAATGTCAAGGAATCAAACAATTTAGAAGGTTAGACTTAAAAGTATTGACCAAAGAATTATAGAATTTTCAACAATAACACCCTGTAAACCTAAGAGTTGCTTGTTTTGCCATATGCTATCATGAGAATTAATTCTGCAGAAGGCTCCTTTGCAAGAATCACCGTCACGGAAAAACCTTTTTAAGTGTTTCTATTAGCAAAAATCCCCCAAATAATTATCTCACCATGATATATAGTAATAACATAAGGCACAAGATAAAAGCATTTTTTATTGTTGGTCAAACCACCCTTACAAGCACCGGAATAGAATGCGCTGACTGCGCTGATGTTTACTTGCGTTAGAATTATAATGTTAGTTATGGGCCTGTCTATTTGGGTTAAGATTAGTACATGAGCCTGGCTAGTGTGTACTATCTGCATTTAAACTAATCCTAATATAAATAAAGGAGTTGGAGGTCTGACAAGTTGAGTCAATGTATGCCCTTTATAGACTCTAACTTTCCCTCCTTTCTAACAACTTAGAAGTAGTTTATGTTGCAAATTAACATGGTCAAATGAGCTACAAAATAGACATCACAAGTAACGAATGATAAACTTATAAAACTCTAATTATTAAAATAATAACTTCAGATAGATGCTTGTATCAATTCTAAGAGGTAGAAAAAGAAAAGATATCAAAGTTGACATACATTGAATTCAGTGTCATGTTTCCGCACAAGTGCCTCTACATAGGTTCCCAAACCAGCAGCTGGAAAAGAATATACAATGATTTTTTCAACTTGATTGGACAAAGAACCAAGTCCATCTATTTAAATTCATGATACAAAAATGTATAGTTTATTTATATAAAAGAAAATACATAGAAATGATTCCTGTTAATGAATACTAAATCAAACATGTACGACCTGTAATGGGAACCCAACCTGGATCAATTGGACCAGTGGTTGACAATTTGATCTGCTGGCCCTCTGAAATAATATCAACTTGCAATATACGTCCAACATCAAGAGGTTCAGGGGCATAAACTGACTTGGTAGCTCCTGAGAACAGAAAATTTGTCTTACGTGATAGGCAAGGATAGAAAAGATCCTAGACATGGCATTTAACCAATATTCCACCACAATGCATCTTGAATGGTACGCCTTATAGATTAAGCCCTTCAGACAGTTAAGATTGGATAATAAAATGTATAATAGCCACAAAAACAAAGTCACGTGCTATGAATCATAAAAAAAAAAATAGTTTATAACAGACAACCATTGTGAACATCTACAATAAAATGTTTAACCAATGAGAATTTTGTTTAGCAAACTCAGACTTATCAATAGAGAGAAGGTTAATGACAAAAAAATTGCTCCTTCAATGGGAAATTGATATCTAAAAGGATGGAGGATATCAACAAGCATATTGGTGATAATCTGAGGTACAGCACATTTGTGGAAGTGAATGTGCAGCAGAAAGAGACTGCTAATATGCAGCAGAAGGAGGTTGCTTCAGAATACTTTGTAATGCATTTTCATTTATCTTTCCCTGGGGCAATCTTGTTTTTCTATTATGCAACGGGTAAATGAAAAGTGTTATTATTTATGTTCACAAATTAAACAGGTAGAGAGCAGCAAGTGGGTAAGTTCAGGGAGAGTAGCTCTTCAAGAAAAGATAAATATCCCCATTGTGATAATTCCGAAGAGAATTGTATTGAATATTGACAAGGCACAAAATACAATGCATCACTGGAACAATGATGATTTTCCCATTTTGTTGGTAATATAATCACATATTCCTCTTTTACTTTGATGTTTGAAGATTTGTGTTTAGTTTATAGTTCACAATGCTTAGTATAGAGAAGGTGGAACACTTAAGAAGTGTTAGATTAATGTGTTTTTTAATGTTTTATTATCTTTCTTATTTTGCACTCTTCCTCTGCTGTGGTCACCCTATCTTGTCTCATCTTGTCATGTACTTGTTTCTTCTTTATATATACAATAGTCTCAGCTGAGTGAAACAAGTTCTCCAAAATATTAAGTTCGTCGTCTTAACTTGGTATCAAAGCAGGAACAGTCCCACTCTGGAGTCTGATTGTCGTTCGCTGTCTGCTGGCGCTCTGCCGCCGTTGGCAGCCGGAAAATTTTTCAGCAAACTCAGGGTCAGGTGCGCCTCGTTGAGCGCAACCCAACTCAAGTTGTTTCGAGAGCAAAAGCTCTCACGCTCTCTCACACGCTGTAACAGTACATGCTTTTGTTAAGCACGTGAATCTCACATGTCGCCTTCCCGTCACCAGACCACCATTGTCTTTGTCGGCCTCTTTTGGACCCATTCCAGCCCCTGTTTGGCTCCAGTTGTCACATCAGAAAAGTGAACATACGATCCAGCCATTCTTGGGT
Organism: Glycine tomentella; assembly: GCA_007407185.1. NCBI lineage: Eukaryota > Viridiplantae > Streptophyta > Magnoliopsida > Fabales > Fabaceae > Glycine > Glycine tomentella. The sequence goes on along the minus strand of PYAF01003926.1, from coordinate 499,836 downwards.
TTCTTTTTGCTTCAGATCTGGTTGGTAACCTCTTTGTGCTCGGAAACGGCATCTACAGGATCTTCTGTAATCTCTTCCTCTGCAGGCCCTATTTCTCCCTTCTCCACAACTCTCACTATCACAACTGAGAAACTCAACAAGAAAAATTATCAGTCCTGGTCTGATTCAGTTGAGTTGTGGTTTCGTGATCATGGATACTATGGTCATTTGGAGAAGGATGTGAATGAAGTTCTTGTTGAGAATAGAGCTCAGTCGCAAAAACTTGACTGCCAGCTATGTACTATGGCAATCTGTAGACCGAGTTGCTAGAGATATTTAGGTCATTCAAGACCTATTCTTCTTTTTGGAGGAATGCCCAAGATGTTTTTGCCAACGTCTGTTTGATTCTACCCAAAAGGTTGTTTCCCTTCAACAGACCAACCATGATATGGTTTCAAACATTGCTAAAGCTAGAGCTGCAGTTGAAGAATTGAAAGTATTTCTTGTATGTGATTCTGCAGAGGAAATGAAGAAGAGGCTTGATAAACTGTTTATGGTTTTGATATTGCGGAGCTTGCATTTAGATTATGATCATGTGTGCTATCAAATTCTGTCCGGTGATCAGATTCCTTCAATGAACAGCTTAGTCACTAGACTTCTTTGTGTTCCTACTTTGGGAAAGGTGAAAATGCAGCTGCAACTGGTGAGACTTCAGCAATGGTTGCCTCTTGCGGTAGGGGTAGAGGGGGCCATGGTAATAGAGGAGGAGGACGCAGTGGTAGAGGTGGTCGTGGTAAGCTATGGTGTTCTAATTGTGGAAAAGAAAACCATACTCAAAAGAAGTGTTATGACCTACATGGTTGGCCTGATAAGGCAGCAAATGTCTCTACATCTGAAAAGGCTGAATCTCGATTTTCTGATGAAGTATATAAGGAGTACCTGAGGCTGAAATTTAGCAGCCAAGCTCAATCTTCTTTACTCTTTAGTACCAAGTGTGACAACAGCCTGCATTTCTCAATCTATGGAAGATCAAGGTCCATGGATAGTTGATTCAGAGGCTTTTGATCACATTTCTAGTAATAATTCCTTGTTTTCCTCTATCTCCTCACCTAAATTTTCTCACCTTATGACATTAGTCAATGGGTTCAAAGTTGCATCTCAAGGAATTGGTCAAGTTCCTCTTTCTCCCTCCTTGAATTTAAATTCTGTTTTGTATATTCCTAATTGTCCTTATAACCTAATTTTTCTAAGTCAGTTGACTCGTTCCTCTGTAACATTTGATGCTGATTCCTTGTTATACAGGATCGTGGCATGGGCCGACTGATTGGCGTAGGACATGAATCACAAGGCCTTTACTATTAGGAAACCAGCCCTTTTGTGTCCTGTTTTGCTTCTTCATCTCCAAAGCTTTTGCATGATTGTCTAGGTCACCCAAGTCTAGCAAAGCTGAAGATAATGGTTCCAAATCTCAAAACATGTTACAAATCTTAGATTGTGAATCTTGTCAATTAGGCAAACATGTTAGGTCATCTTTTCCAAAGCAAACTGAAAAAAGATGTAACTTGGCTTTTTCTACCATTCATTCAGATATTTGGGGACCAAGCCGTGTAACATCTCTTTGGTTTTAGATATTGTGTCACCTTTATTGATGAATACTCTCAATGTAAGGTTTATTTAATGAAAGAAAGATCTGAACGTTTGTCTATATTCATGTCCTTTTCAATGAAATTAAAAATCAGTTTGGGAAGATTATTAAAATTCTTAGAAGTGACAATGTCAAGGAGTATTTCTCTTCAAAACTTTCCTCCTTTTTGTCCTCACAGGGAATCCTACGTCAATTCACATGCCCTCACACACCACAACAAAATGGAATAGCTAAAAGAAAAATAGACATCTAGTTGAGACTGCACAGACATTGTTACATAGTGCAAATGTTCCTGTTCACCATTGGGGTCATACAGTCCTCACTGCCTATTTTTTAATAAATAGGATGCCCTCTGCATCTCTTGAAAATAAAACTCCTCGTTCAATCCTCTTTCCTAATGAACCCCTGTATCATGTTTCTCCTATGGTCTTCGGATGTACGTGTTTTGTTCATGATGTTTCTCCAGGTCTTGACAAGCTCTCAGCAAGAGCTATCAAATGTGTGTTTCTTGGTTATTCCCGTCTTCAAAGGGGATACAAATGTCACTCTTCAACCACCAGGAGATACTACATATCAGTTGATGTTACCTTCTTCGAAGAAACCATGTTCTTCTCCGAACAAGATGAATCCAACTCTATAAACAGGTTTTGCCTATTCCTTATCTCAGTCCAATAGTATCTCCTACTCACAACATTCAATCAAGAAGAAATTCAACCCACTTCTCCAGTCAATCATCAAGCTGAATTATCTCCATTTTGTCTCTACCTACCAGAGCGGGACACAAAGAGACGGTTCCACATGAAGATACTCTTGATTCATGTCCTTCACCCTCAATTGTTCCTACAACGGATCCTTCTTCATCATCATCTTCTCATGATCCAGATTCAGGTTGGCCCATTGTCTTTAGAAAAGGTATTCGGTCTACTTGAAATCCTCATCCTATTTATTTGAGTTATCATCGGTTGTCTCCTTCATACTTCTCCATTGTTTCTTCTTTGTCTTCCATTATTGTTCCCAAGAAAGTTTGTGAGGCACTTGCTCACCCCAGATGGCGACAAGCCATGATTATTGAAATGCAGGCTCTTGAACATAGTGGTAAATGGGAGTTAGTTCCTCTTCCACCTGGAATGAAGGTTGTTGGTTGTCGGTGGGTATATGCAATCAAGGTTGGTCCTAATGGTGAAGTTGATCATCTTAAGGCTCACTTGGTAGCCAAAGGATACACTCAATTATATGGTCTTGATTATGGAGATACTTTTTCTACAGTGACCAAGATCACTATTGTTTGTCTCTTCCTTGCCATGGCTGCCATTCGTCATTGGCCTCTTCATCAGTAAGACGTTAAAAATGTTTTTCTTCATGGTGAGTTGGAGGAGGAGATTTATATGGAGCAACCTCCTAGTTTTGTTGCTCGGGGGGGATCAGGTTTGGTTTGCAAACTTCATCGATCCCTTTATGGTCTTAAACAATCTCCAAGAACTTGGTTTGGAAAATTTACTCATGTCGTGCAAAGTTTTGGGATGAAATGGAGTGAAGCAGATTACTGTATTTTATGGTCACACTTCTGCTGATAAATGTGTTTACTTAGTCGTTTAAGTTGATGCATAGTAATTACAAGGAATGATGATATCAAAATCTCTCAATTGAAGCAACATTTGTCCATTCACTTTCAGACCAAGGATCTTGGCCACCTAAAGTACTTCCTTGGTATAGAGGTAGCTCAATCCAAGGAAGGCATTATTATCTCGCAGAGGAAGTATGCTTTGGATATTTTGGAAGAGACAGGCACGATTAACTATAGACCCATTGATAGTCCCTTGGATCCAAATCAAAAGTTAATGGTAGAACAAGGTGAACCATGTTCAGATCCAGAAAGATATAGAAGATTAGTTGGGAAACTCATCTATCTTACTATTACCAAACCTGACATTTTATTTGCAGTTGGGGTCATTAGTCAATTTATGCAAGCTCCTTATGTTGATCACTTGAAGGCTGTTCTTCGCATTCTCAATTATACTAACAAGACTCCAGGACAAGGAATGTTGTATGAAGATAAAGGAGACACTCAGATTTCTGGATATTGTGATGCTAATTGGGTAGGGTCCCCTATAGATAGACGCTCTACTACAAGATATTGTGTCTATTGGAGGCAGTGTTGTTAATAGCGGATCATGGAAAATCACGAAAAGATGAAAAACAGCTATAGAATAAAGCGGATAGCGTCACGGGCAAATAGCAGAAGCTGCATAGCAGTTGAAATAGAATATATATATATATATATATATATATATATATAACAATTAAATATGTATAAAAAAGCATGCTATATGCAAATAAAAATAAGCTAGTCAAACATTAACATAATATTATCTCAAAAGTTAAATTGTTCAAGACAAAATATGTTCATTCTCCTTTGCTCCTTCCCCAATATAATCAAAAAAGGCTTAAAACAGCAAAAAGCTAATTAGCTAAACAAGCCCCAATAAGGCATATAATCAAAAAAAGTTGCATGAAGGAGAAGTGAAAATGCTAAGAGGTTCTAGAATGATCCTGAAAACTGAAAAGTTGCATGAAGTAAAAGTGAAAATGCTATTGTTGGGTCTATTAGAAGAAAGCCCAAATCCATAAGTAAAAAGTAAAAAGAATAAAGTAAAAACAAAAAATTTGATTCTGATGTTTTACAAACCAATAAAGTAAAATTTTAAAACCCACATGACTATTGCACGTGAGTGTTAACAAAGCCAAAAACCTTGTCAACAAGCCCAAAACTACTCTAAAGTGTCGTGAAGACGCGACCCGAATCCCAGTTCGCACCTGACCCGGTTTCATATCTGTCAAAATAATGAACCAAAGAACCCTAAACGCCGTCGAAACAATTTCTGTTCAGATTCAAGCTTGTCGGAAACCGACAACGCAATAGCCGCGACACAAAACAATTCCGCAATGCATAAGGCGCCCGCGATTGCAATTTTCACGAAATCCGCAAAGCGACGCCGTCGCGATTGCATTTTAACTAAAACCCGCTATGCTATAGCGCGATAGCCGCTATTTGACAACACCGATTGGAGGAAATGTCATCTCTTTGTTGATTCATAGAAGAAGAAAAAAATGACAACAGAAACTGTATTTTGCAACCAACAGTTTCTTTATTCAGAAGACTTAAAAAATGAATACAAACTAACCCTTTTTATAACCACCCGTTGCCCACTAACTTACTAATTTCTTAGTCCACAAAATTAGCAACAAACTAACTGAATAACAAAATGCAGTTAAACACTCCTACACGATAAAACTGACCAAGTAAACAAAAACTAATTAACTCCTAGAAAATAGGACTTCAACAGTAGCCTTGATACATCAACACTCTCCTCCTGGATCATGTGCTGCACACTCCTAGCTTTGCCCTGAGAAGTTCAAATCGACCAACATGAAATGACTTGGTAAATATATCTGCAATTTGGTTTTCTGAACAGCAGTACATTAGCTTCACCTCTCCAGCCTTCTGCACTTCTCTCAAGAAGTAATACTTGATTTTAAAATGCTTTGTTTTTCCATGAAATACTGGATTCTGTGAGATAGCTAGAGTAGCTTGATTATCCATAAATACTTCTATGTCTTCTTCTTGCTCCAAATTCAGATCATCCATCAGCTTCTTCAACCTCCTGAATTTTGCAGAACTTAATTCCATATGAAAGAGCACCTTTCAAGCATCTTAATACCCTCTTTGCAGCTACCATGTGCAACTCACTTGCACAATTAAGAATTCTAGACAAGACACTTACAGCATACATAATGTCTGGCCTAGTTGCAGTGAGATACATTAGGCAGCCAATTAAACTTCTATAAACTTTTTCATCTAAAAAAAAAAAAAAATTGTACGTTCTGATCCATCTTTCTTTTTAGCTTTTCCTTCTGACCCATTGGAGTACTTACACTCTTGCACTCTTCCATATTGAATCTCTTCAGGATCTCCTTCAAGTACTTCTTTTGACAGTTAAAAAATTCATTTTGAGCTTGCCTAACCTCCATCCCTAGAAAATAAGGCATCTCACCAAGATCAGTCATTTCAAAGATTTTCATCATTTCTTTCTTAAATTCAGTAATCTGAGAACTATTACTCCCTGTCACCAACATATCATCCACGTAAAGTGACACCACCACTAAGTCAGATACTAACTTCTTGACATATAAGTGGATTCACTAAGACTTTTCTCAAAACCCAAACGCAGCAAGTGCTCATCCATCTTGTTGTACCATGCTCTGGGAGCTTGCCTCAAGCCATAGAGAGCTTTTCTAAGTAAATACACCATCTCCTCCTGACCTGGTGTGACAAAACATTTTGGCTGCTCAACATAAATCTCCTCTTGTAACACTCCATTCAAAAAATGCAGATTTCACATCTAACTGATACACTTTCCATCCTTGTTGAGCTGCCAAAGCAAGAACCATTCTAATTGTATCCAGTCTTGTAACAGGAGTAAAAGTAGCTGAGCAATCAACTCCCAAAACCTGTGCATATCCCTTCACCACCAACCTGGCTTTATGCTTATTTATTGAGCCACAAGGATTGAGTTTGGTCCTGAAAACCCATTTTACTCCAATCACCTTCCTGTCTTCAGGTCTCTCTATTAGCTCCCATGTCTGGTTCTTTTCTATCATAGCCAACTCTTCCTTCATAGCATTCATCCACATCTGATCACCTTTAGCTTCCTCATAACCTAAAGGTTCCAAAACAGCCACACTACACCTCTCATATATATCATTGAGAGATCTGGTACCTCTAACTAGAACATCATCCACCAGCTCATCAAATTCCAGCAAGACCTGCTTGTGCTTGGCTTGTGGCTCATCAATCCAATCCCATTGCTCATCTTCTAGGAACTCATCTCTACTAGTGATCACCTTTTTTGTCTGTGGTTGATAAATCTTGTAGGCTTTCGACACTACACTATAGCCAACAAAGATTCCAGGTTCAGCTTTCTCTCCCAGCTTGTCTCTCTTGACCTATGGAATGTGAGAAAAACAAAGACAGCCAAACACCTTCAAATTTCCAAGAAGTGGCTCAAAACCAAACTAAGCTTCAAAAGGTGTCTTCTTCTCCAATGCCCTTGTAGGCAGTCTATTCAACAAAAAAACAGTTGTGTTTGCTTTTTTTTGGCCAGCAAAAATAAAGTGTGTGTGTATATATATATATATATATATATATATATATATATATATCAAAAGAATTGTCTGCATTACTAAGTACTGCATATCAATACCCCTAGAATAACATATCAATACCCTTGTAGGCAGTCTATTCAACAAAAAAACAGTTGTGTTTGCTGCTTCTGCCCAGAATTCTTTTGGTAGATTCTTCTCATGCAGCAGACACCTAGTCATCTCCATAATGGTTCTATTCTTTCTCTCACTAACTCCATTTTGCTATGGAGAATAAGGAGCAGTAAGTTGATGCTCAATTCCAGCTTCTTCACAGAAAGAATTAAACCTCTGTGAAGTGTATTTTGTTCCATTATCAGATCTGATGATCTGAATTTTGCAGCCACTTTGGGTCTCAACCCATCTCTTAAACTTTAGAAATACCTCAGCAACTTCTGACTCTAGTTTCATGAAAATCCAGCACATTCTGGTATAATCAACAATGAAAATAATGAAATACCTGCTGCCATTTAGTGAAGGAGTCACTTGAGGACCACAAAGATCTGTATGAATCAACTGCAGCTTCTCTGTAGCTCTCCAAGTGGATTCTTTGAAGGGAAGTCTTGTCTGCTTGCCCATTAAACAAGCCTTGCACCTTGTGATCTGCTCCTCTAGGGTTGGTAACCCAGTTGCCATTTCATTCCTCTGCATGAATAACAAGCTTTTGTGATGAAAGTGCCCCAACCTTTTGTGCCATATCTCTGAATCATTGGCCAAACACTTGAATGCCACCTTCTCCTCCTCAAGAGGATTTAGAGAAAAACTCTTATGTTGCATCTTTATTTTGAACAGCTCCTGACCATTGGAGTTAAAGATCAAACACTTCCTCTCTTCAAATGTCACTTTCAATCCCTTTTCTACCAACTGCCCCACACTAAGCAAATTCTGATCAATATCAAGCACATACATCACACCAGAAATCAGCTTAGTTCCAGCATAACTCTCTATTGCTACAGTCCCTTTACCTTTCACTTCTAGGAACTCCCCATTTCCAATTCTCACTCTTGACTTCAATGACTTGTCAAGGTCTCTAAATAGCTTTTCATCACTTGTCATGTAGTTTGTGCAGCCACTATCAACAAGCCAACTGTCTCATGGAGTACTAGAGGAGAAACAAGAGGCAACACACAGTTGATCTGCCTCATGCTGGACTGCAGGATGTGCCTCACCTTGCTGCTGATTTCCTTCCTCTTCGCAAAACTTCTCAATGTGTCCAAGTCTATGACATTTTCTGCACTTTATATCTGGCCTCTTCCAACACCTAAAGTTTGGATGATTCTGTTTTCCACAATGCTTACATGAGGAATACCTGTCCCAATTGTTCTTGGAGTTGACTTCACAGTTCTCTCCTGCAGCAGTTTCTGAACCACTACCGCCATCTCCTTTATTCCCTTTCCACTTCTTGCCTTTCCTTCCTACATTATGCTGTTCTTTGGCCTACAAAGGTCCTTCTGTACTTCCTTCAAGCCTCATTAACCTTCTCTGCTCTTGTGCTAGTAGAGAACTTAGCAATTCTGCCAACTTGATCTGAGACAAATCCTTGGTATTCTCCAAAGATGCAATGGTTGCCTCAAACCTTTCAGGCAAGGAGACAAGAATCTTTTGCACTAGCCTATTATCAGAGAGGTCAGTGCCTAGAATTCTTGCTTGATTTGCAATACTTATCAACTTATCAGAATACTCCTTAATTGTCTCAGACTCCTTCATCTGCAGTCTCTCAAATTCTCTGATCAGATTCAGCCCCTTCATGCTTTTGATCCTATCATCTCCTTGATACTCAACCTTGAGGAAGTCCCAAATAGCTTTGGCTGATTTACAAGCCATAATTCTGTTGAAAATGGCAGGTGAGACAGCAGCATATAAACAAGACTTTGCCTTTGCTTTTCTTGTTATCCTCTGCTTATGAAACTTGATCTGATTGATGGTTGAATTTTCAGGAAGGGTAGCAACTTCATAATCTTCTTCCACAGCTTCCCAAAAATCACAACCCTCTAGATAGGCTTGCATTCTCACTGCCCAGGCTTGATAATTTTCTCCATCAAACGCTGGTGGAGTCATTGCTGAAAAACCACTTGATCCTGCCTCCATCTTGCCTTTAGCTTCTTTGGATGCAGATGCAGACACTCCTCTCAATCAATTTCACAAGTCACTCACAGCCCCTTAAGATCAAGAAAGGATCTTGATACCAATGTTGATTTTTGTAGAAGGAAAAAAAAATGACAGCAGAAACTGTATTTTGCAACCACCAGTTTCTTTATTCAGAATACTTAAAAAATGAATACAAACTAATCCTTTTTATAACCACCCGTTGCCCACTAACTAACTAATTTCTTAGTCCACAAAATTAGCAACAAACTAACTGAATAACAAAATGCAGTTAAACACTCCTACACGATAAAACTAACCAAGTAAAAAAAAAAAAAAACTTATCAACTCCTAGAAAATAGGACTTCAACAGTAGCCTTGATACATCAACACTCTTGGAAGAGCAAGAAGCAGAATAATGTTGCTAGATCTAGTGCAGAAGCGGAATATAGGGCTATGACTTCGGTCACGTGCGAATTAGTGTGGATTGTGGATCAAACAACTTATTCAAGAGCTAAAGTTCTGTGAAGTTCAGCCAATGAAGTTGTATTGTGATAATCAGGCAGCTCTCCATATTGCCTCAAATTCAGTGTTTCATGAGAGAACTAAACATACCGAGATTGACTGTCATTTTGTGAGAGAGAAGCTGCTGACCAAAGAGATTAGTACAGAGCTTGTCAATTCAAATGATCAGCTTGCTATTTTTTTAACCAAATCATTAAGGGGGCCTCAGATTCAGTTTATATGTTCCAAGCTTGGAGCATATAATTTAAATGTTCCAGCTTGAGGGGGGACGTTAGATTAATGTGTTTTATTATCTTTCTTATTTTGCACTCTTCCTCTGCTGTACAAGGGGCAGCAGTCTGCACCCTATCTTGTCTCGTCTTGTCATGTACTTGCTTGTTCTTTATATATACCATAGTCTCAGCTGAGTGAGACAAGTTAAGTTCACCAAAATATTTAGTTCATTGTCTTAACTCGAAGCAACCTGATATTATATGCAGATAAGACAGTAATCATGAAGGCAGATACTTTGAAGCCAAAAAGTTTGTCTGAATAATAATAGTTTCTGCAAGTAGCAATGAGTGGGATTTTTTTTTAGGAAAAAAATAACACTTCTTGCAGTAAAGCATCAATATGATAATAATCATAAGTTATTAGGTACCCCCCATTACTTAGTTAGGTTAGATAGTTTGAATGAGACACGTTGCCTATAAATAAGGGAGGTTGAGAGAGAGATCTTGTCATCTTGAGAAAGGAATGCACTCTTAGAGAGTGGGGAGAGAACAGGATCTCTTCAATACCCTGACTGCTAAATAAAAATTCAATTCTTTTTCTAGTTTCTAATCCAGTTCGTGTCATAAATTTGTAGATATGTTATTAAAAAGTACATCAATTTATATTGGGAGTATTTTGTCCCATTAAGAATAGTTAGAAGTTTCTTGATTTGCTATAATTCTATAACCAGTAATCACTATGGATAGAAGTGTCATAGCAAAACATGAATATTAAGTTGATATCAATACCCAAACATGGTATAGCAGAGGTAGATAACAGTGTAAGTAAAGAGTCAACTGATTTGCATGATCAGCATTAAGAAAAATCAATCCAACATGACATGTTGGCTTAAAAAAGCTATTCATCATTCAAAGTGCAAAACCTTTGAAATTTTTACCTGAAATAATTTCCTTTTTGGCACCTTCGGTTGATACACGATACCACTGAAGTGAACATTCTGAAAGTTCAGGACCATTATCAGAGCAAGGTTGAATTTGCAAATATGAGCCTAATGTTTCAGTTCCTTCTAATTCATATAAATGGGTAGCATTTTCCTCTCCTTTCTTTGTCCTTGCTAACTGAAAAGTGAAATGGAAGAAAATGAGTGATAAATTACTATGGAAGACAATCACAACAGTCCTCAATTTTATCAAAGAAACATATCATTCACTTCAAACAAAAGTACACTTTAATAATGATGTCCAAACAATAACCATTACAATAGAAGACCTTTGAAAATCCCCAAGTCTATATCTCATATTATAGCCAAAGGAATATGGAAGATATGAATGTTTTTTATTTCATTTTTTCAATTATTTCCAATAAGTGATGCTGATATTAGATTTGAGAATTTGACAGTAAGATAATTGTGTGCAGTATGCGCGCACACACATATCAACAATCAACATACATACACACATATCACATTCTGCAGAATAAACTAACACTTCCTAAAGTCTTGTACATCAAACAGTGAATTAATATTTCATAAAATCAGTCAATGACAGAAAAATCACAACCACTTCAAAATGACATAAGATAATAGGCATACCTCCTTTTGTAGACGAAGATAAAGTCTAGACTTCTCAGCAAGTTGAGCCCTCAATGCACGAAGCTCATGTTCCATATCCATAACCTAAAATAATACATAATGTATTTATTTCCTTAAAATAGCAATGAAGTGTTAATATCATAGAAATATGATATGTAGCTAAGAAAATAGTGAGAAGAAGGAAATTTCAACATAGGAGAATAATATCAATAATGTATTTAAAAGAAAAATACCACAGCCATAACCAAATACATTCCCTGAAATTCCCTGGTTCTAGATCCACTCTACACCTTCATAGATGTAATATCTTGCACTGATTCAAATTCTTTATCTTGTTTTGCTAGCTTAATGGTCATATATCAATAGTACATAACAGTTTAATCAACCAGCTAAGTAGCTATTTGTGAAAACCAGCAAGCCAACAAATCAACGATCTCTAGAGGACTGAGATAACTTTAACTTTAACCAAATACAGAAAAAAAAGGCTAGAAAATTTATAGTCTAGTGTTCTTTGTTTATACAAAGTATTTTCCTCATATCTCAAGAATTTCATCACCACCTCCAAGGCTCCAACCTCTTTATAATGAATAAGAAAGTCAAGAGACGAAGCATACTGGCATACCAAAATATGGTGGCATTAAGTATAGAAGAGAACATACAAAATACATTGCCAATAAGTATTGACGAAAACTTAAAAAGTAGAGGTTGGCTGATGGCAAAAGAACATTTAAAATAATAACAATTGATCTATTACAAGAGATAAATGAACAAAGGAACAATGTATACCTTGCTTGGCTGATGCAGCATTTTGATTCTCCGAGCCTCTTGAACTTCCTTCATTAACTTTTCCAGGTCCTAAAGTTCCAATAGAAATAAATTTTGTTAAAATGAAAATTACTTACTTGATGCAGCACTGCAATATCAACAGTTACATTTTCGATGCAACCAATCAATATTATGATTATTGAAGAGTTTTTCTTATTTGATAATTTCTTATACAATAAAATTATACAAGAAAAAGTGAGTAAAGTACAATTAGGGGAATATTAAAAAAATGGAGGTAAAGAATCAAGATTCAAGAATGCATAAGGCTGTGCACTCTTTCCATACACCAGAAATTATGGAAACACCTTTGAAACAGTCATGAACATGGCACAAAAGAGAAGCAATAAGCACTTATGACAAAGCAGATCTAGGGTAAAAGATTGGGCCTCAAAAGAACACATTTTTTCCAACCACATACACCAAAGAAAAGAAATTCAAAAGCTGCAAAATGCTACCAATTTGGTATCCTTGTTTCATCCCCAAATCTTTGAAAAGAAACAAGATAAATCACTTATAAGAGTTAAGTGAAGGGCCACATCCCAGATTCATTCAGAACACCAAGCATCTTATTCCAAAGGAGAGAAATCACCCTACAAATACAATCTAAAAATATATGGGTCACTGATTGAGTATTAATCTTACTGATTCAGTAATGCAGTATAGACAAAGATCTGTGTCATAGGCATACAGGGAGTTTTAGATTTTCAAATGAGGTTTTCATAAGAAAACCTCTCCATGTTAGGAGACAGTTCAAGATATTGAAGATCAATTTGTTGATAGGAAGAAACATGAGTAATTTAAGCAAAAGCAAGAGGGATTGAATCACATTACTCTGCCAAACATTCAGTTTTATTCATAAGGAAAATCCAAGGAAAGATTAGAATAAGAATCATGAAAAGAGTACTGTATTCTTTCATGGTGCATGATGTAAAGAAGACAATGATATAGGAATGGAAATACCTCTAACAAGGAATGTCCCATATTGAGACAACCACCAGATATTTGACATCAGAAATGACATCCAAACCAAAAAAACAAGCAATGCTCTAAAGTCTAAAAGAACTATGTTCCCAACAGATAACTTCACATCATGCAAACTACCCTGGCCTACCTCAATAAAGGACAAAATCAAACATGAAGAAATTTTTATTCACTAATAATTCCATATATCATAAATTTAATAGAAATGTATTCAAATTAGAAAGAATATAATCGATAGTAAATAAGATGAACTTAACATTATGGCAGAAGGAAAGATCCAAACCTGCTTTCCTGAAGCTTGAGATATTCTCTCATGCTCCTGAAGTGCCTCCTCCACTCTCTGAACTGCTGCTCTGGCATTTTCTATTTCAAAACGAGCAAAAGCTCTTTCCTCATTCACAAGTTTCTTAGCATCTTCAGAAGCCTACAGATGAAGATAAACTCTCAACAGTGGAAAAGAAAGTTTCTTTGGTCACTCTTCCATTCACTCATAATGAATGAATAGAACAATACATAATGCTGATAAAATGTTGAATAAATAGACTCTGAGAGGTTTCATTCCCCAGACAAACTAGATAGCCAATAGACTGATAGACAGACAAAGTGGCAGCACACAATTTTTTATTCATATTGCATATACATTGTGCAGTAGCATTAATATAAAACAGCACTCTGATAAATCGTTATACTTATATGTAATAACTAAAAATCGGCTGGGTTGATATTGAAATCACAAATTCTCTCAGATCATTGGTGCAATAGTCTAGGTCTCTCTTAGACCCAAAAATATTATGCTCCTTAATTTATGCACTGTACAGTAACAGTTTGTCTTGTCCTTTGATGTCTGCAGTTGAAGCAAAGCACTTAGTAGTTTTAGGGAAATATTTGTGACAGATATATTATGGGATGTAATAGTAGTTTTAGGGATTTCAAGCAGACATGGAGAGGGATCAGACTGCTGTTATATATTAATGCTATTGCTGGTCATGTTTTCTTTCTTTTGCTGCTGAGTTTAGAGAGAATATTCATTTCCCTTCTTATTCTTAGCAGACCTTTTTTTTATTACTTATCAAATTTCTTCTTCTATCTCAAAAGAAAAAAGTAAAAGAAATTAGCACCACCTGCTTAAGAAAATTTGTTAGCTTCTTCACCTCAGACTTCTCTTGTATTAATTCCCCTTCCCTTTGAGTCAATTGAACTGCTAGAGCTTCAACCTGCAGAATGCACCAAATAAGATACAGTTTATTAAAATCACAAATAAACAGATGCAAGAATAAATGATCGATAGAAGATTGTAACTTCTGCGCAGGAGAGGTGGAACAATGAATCAATTGTATAAATCAGAAAAAATCAGACAATGCAAATTTGTGATTTAAAGAAAAACTATCCCAAATTTTGTTATCAATGTCTTTGCATTCACTCCCCATCCATCCCTACTATGAACACACCCTCCCTGCAGTGTTTATTCTGACCCATCTTGACAGAACAAAAAGAACATCAAAATACAAGTGCTCTGCAATCATGTTGGATATTTGGTGATGCAACTCCTTCAGAAAAATATAAACACCAAGAGAATAAAACTTTGATCTATATTATACTGGAATTATTACTCATTCCTTATTCACCAACTGCACCATACTGTGGCAATTATTTTACACTTAAGAGTTTCCCATGACCAAAAATGAATCAGCAAGTCTAAAATTAATGGGATAACTTGCTGCATACTAAAACTAAATAATCTATAATAAGTGCATGATGCAACCAATCCTTGCTAACAAAAGGCCATGGTTCACATACTAGACCTCCAGCAACAAGCATTTGCAAATATTTAGTGCAATCACTTATCGAACAAAATTGAGTGTGAAGGGCACACAACATTCTCAAGAAGATTGACAATAAGAGGCACTCACATAGTGGTGCACAAACAAGAACTCTAGGAAGGACTATTGAAGAGAAGTGAGTACCCTTAAATATCTCAAACACAAACTCACGTTCATACCTCCAGACAAATAATTATCTTATCTTCTCAAGCTAAAATAATTTATAAACTGATTCATTAGCCACCATCCACTACCCATAACCCACAAATGCCTCTAAAATTCTGTTGTCAGACAGTCTTTCTTGATTGTAGATGGTCTTCCATGCTGGCCATTTATCCTCATGTATATAGTGTAGTAATTGGATGGTACCAACAGTCGGTCCACAATACTCGCAAATCATCTCTCATAGTCATAGAGGTATGAATCTAATCATTTTACATTAAATCTGTATAGCATAAGATTATATCAATTATCAAATACTGCCATCTGTTGTATATATGATTTTAAGCATTCATATCTTCTCATCACCAATTAGAAGTTAGCATTAAGTCTAAGTTTTGTGTTTCCATTCTACACGATGGGGGTCACACACGACACTGGCCTGCAGCAAGAAAGTGTTACTATTTAGATAGGTCCTTAAAAATGAAGATACAGCACAATTTATGGAATTCTAGCATATGCCAAATATACTCTCCAGTCTTCCCTTCTTTTTTTGTTTTTAAACTTTAAGGATCCAGCCTAATTGAGCCCAATCATTCCCCCTCCCACTCCCCCAAGGAATTTAACTTTTAGAGAGGAAAAGGTGCTCATTGATCGAAGTATAATGAACATGACTTTAAATTATACTATCAGCTTCATGTGAATTATTTATCAAATAACAGGATAAATTTGAAAAGGCAGATCAAAAAAAGGAACTAACCATAGCAATAGCTTCCGCTACATCATCCATGTTTCTTCCTGCCACTCTCCCTTTTAAGGATTGCAGTGCATCTCGAAGCTTCTTCAAAAGAACATGCTTTTCCAGAGAAGCTGCTTCTCTGAGTCTAGCCTGAATGTCACCAGCAAACAAACAACTTAGTTATGATAGCAACATGAAATTCTTTGCAAATTGTAAGCACGGATCATTTCAATTGAAAAAATTAAAAAACAAATTATATAATAGAATTCTCAAATTGAAATGCTCTTCAAAACTAGGCATTACAGTGGTATTAAAAAATTAAATTGAATTTTAAGCATAAAAATGATGACCTCTTCAGACAACTTAGCAGCAGCTGCCAAACCCTTCTCAAATTTGCTGGCAAGATCACGAACCGACAGACGTTTCTGCTGGTCTAACAGCTGTGCAGTCTCTCGCGCAACAACCTCCTTCATAGATAGCACTTTTGGATCATCCTTTGTCTCCATGATCTGATTATTAACTCCGATTTTGTAATTAGGAAACCGAAGAGAAGCAAATATTACATCGGCCGACACCACCGGCACTGCATCTTTCTGCATAGTATCCCCAAAATCACGGGTCATCCTCGTCATTTTCACGATATATCACCTCTGCCAATCACAAAAAATGCAGTATTTAGCAACAATAATTGAGCAGATTACATTCCACTCAAAGCAGTCCAATGAATTTTAACAAGCAAACCTAAAGAAAAAAGGAGCATTCACCCACAGATATGCATAAACAGAATAAAATAATAACAAAAATATACTCCAAAATCAGAAACTAATAAATTGAGATACCACCACTCCACTCTAACCACTAAGCTTATTGAATCAAAAGCAAAATCTGACAGCTTGCAACAATGAAACTGAACCCTAATCCTGCTACTTACCACATTTTTTTTTAGCTGAAGCTATAGGGAAAAGCAAGTTGACACAAAAAAACAAAAACTTGAACTTACAGATCATGAAATGACAAAAAATGGGTACTTGAGGTTGGGATTCTTAGATCAGATGCAAAGAGGTTGCTGAAGTTTTGTTATCCACCAACAGGGTAGCAATGAGAGAGAGAGAGAGAGAGAGAGAGAGAGTATAGTAAGAAAGATGGTAGCTTTGCTTTTTGAAAGGAAAAAAGAGAATGGCGCCCCAGAGAGGGCTGGCCCCTAAAACTTTGTGTTTTAAGTGTTAACGTTTTTTGTTGTAGTGTTTCCATGTATGTTGGATACTCTCTTCTCTTCTCGTCCATTCCTTAAAATGCTTTACATTAAACTCAAAACTCTCTGGCGGGTCCCAACCTTCTCTTCACCGTTTACTCACATACTTTTTTCCACTTTTTTTTCATTTAATTTTGTTAATAAAGTGATTTGGTTTTAAAATGTGCATATGTAATTAACAAATTTGAAATTTTCTAAAGTATTATTTATGTGACCAGCTCATTTTATATCATCAAATACATCGACATCTTTTGAAAATGATTCTAAATTCAAATTAACATAAAGTTTTAGACGTGACAATTTTTAGTTTCAATCTCAACACTCAATATTTTGATGTTAAAATCATGGGATATTATTTAAAATGTCTACCCAAACATGATGTAAATTATTCTAGATTAATCAATAATATCAAATTGTTAAGACTGAGTTTAGAAAACTGTCCAAATCACATTGAAGAAGGGAAAAGGGGACTTGCTTTGAGTTGAACCTGACTTATGTTATTGCAACTCTAACACAAAAACAAGTTAAATAGTCGAAGGCAAAAGTTTTATAACTCATAACATTTATTAAGAAAAAATATCATTTTAACATATTTTATTCTATTAAGTGAAATTTATTTTTTGATAAATACTTGGAATTTATTTAAATCTTACTAAATATATGAATTTCATTTCCTATTTAATAAGAATCTCATTTTTTCCATAAAAATTAAAGACATCTACAAGAGGATTTCTAAATTAATAAGATACATGCACATGAATCAATAGTAAAAGCTAGAATATATTTAAAGGTAGTTTCTGTCTAATAGCTTAGGCCTCCTTCCTATGAAATATATATATATATAAAGGAGAATGATAGAAAATAAGTTTGACACCAAATTAATTTTACTTTTATCAACTTCAATACAAATTATTTTCGCAATTGAAATTTCCTTAAATTAAAACATTAAGAAATTATATTTGTCATTAACTTTATATATTCAAAATTAAATTGTTGTAAAGGTGAAAATTTTGAGAATTAAGTTGACAAAGGATTAACTTATTATAAAATTAACAAATATATAACATGCAAATTTTCAAAATCAAATCAGCATATAATCATACATTATCTTTTTTATTTGAGAATAAATTATTATTTTAGTGTTACTTTTTGCTGGAAATAACACCATAACTGTGACTGTATATATAGTCGAAATTTTTTTTTGTTTTGTCCGCAATTATTATATAACTGAAACACTTGACTATTTGACTTGCCTTTGTTGAAATGCATAATAATAATGACAGGCAAAACTTCTGTAAATCATGAGTTGCTATATTCTTCTGGAAGGGGTTGTTTTCATTGTGTATTCAAATTTCCTTGCACTTCCTTGCCATCACCTATCATCCATCATAAAGTTTTGTAACTTCCTATGTACCCAGATACTCATGTAGCTTTCTCTCCCTTTCACTCTCTCTTACTCTTTTTTCTTCTATTCTTTTTTTTATAAATTATCAAACTTACATGACCATTTTCACTTCATATTCAACCTGTTCATTTTGAAATGCTTGGATGATTAAATAATATCCTTTTATGAACTATATGTAAGTACTATTTTAAATTCGAGTTGATATATAATTTTCTATTAAATTATAAATTGAGTTTGTTTTATTTTTGAAACTTGTCGTTGCAATAAATTAGTCTTTTTAAAAAATAAATTAATCTTTAAAAAATTAAATTATTTGCAAGTTAAAAACTTAATAAGTGTCAGAGGAACAATCTGATTTTGTGCCTAATAGATTAACTATAGACAATGTTTTGGTAGCTTCTAAGATGTTACACTATTTGAAGTGTAAGAGGAATGGGAGGAAAGAGGATATGGCTTTGAAAATAGATATTAGCAAAGTTTATGATCATATTGAGGGAGTTATTTATGTGCTATGCTGATTTAGATGGGTTTCCACATATATTAATTTGTTAATTGAATTATGATGTGTGTGATTACAGTCAAATTCTTTATTAGTGTGAATGTGGCTGGGTATATTGCTCTAGGAAGAGGCCTTAGATGTAACGCCCCCAATTTCCTAATCAGGGTCATTACTAATCACACATCACAAACAAGCAGTTAATCAATTAGAGTTTAAGCAGTTTGGAAGCATACACTAGAAGTGACAGCATCACAGTCACTATCATAACACTGTACATCATAATATGGTGAATATACATCATAGTTTCACTGTACAATACAAAACTGTACAAATAACCCATCAGGGTATATCAAAGTACATAACCAAAATAAATGAGCAACATGCTCAAATCCTCTACCCTAGTGTGTTCTTCAGCAGCTAATCCTGCACAGGCTTCTTGCCTTGGGATCTCTCTGCTGATCTGGAAGATTCACCTGCAAAACATAGCCCCACACAAGGGGTGAGATATAAAATCTCAGTAAACTCAGGGCCCTTGAAGGTATTTCCTTCCCCTGGTTCACTGACAACAGATATACAATTAAATCAGAAGCCATAGAATAAAGCAGGC
>PYAF01003926.1:457455-480212 GCA_007407185.1 Glycine tomentella | reverse complement strand
CTTATCTCGAGGTCCTGATCATTTTCTCAGTTGGGTCGGAGGTGTTTAGATGAACGATGAAGAAGATATGAAGCTCTAACGTTCATCAATGGAGGTTCTCACTTTTTCCCCTCTTTTTCAGCCCAAATGGCCCTTTTATAGGCCTCTGCCGCGACTCCCACGCCTCCAGCGTGGACTCCCACGCCCCAGGCGTGGCGTTTCAGACAAAATTTCACTTCTGGGCAACTTCCCACGCCTCCGGCGTGGCTCCCACGCCTTAAGCGTGGACCTCCAGCAAGAATTGGCTTTCTGGGCTGTTTCCCACGCCTCAGGCGTGGAACTTCAGAAAACTCATAAATCAGTTTATTTCATCTTTTCTCAAGCCTTTCTCTTAGGGATTCTCAAGTATCACTATAAACCTTCATCCTAGGCTTAATCTAAGCTTAATTATATGCTTAAAATTCAAGATATTACATTAGACAAGGTGATCTCCTCTCTCCTTATTTGTTCATCTTATGTGCTAAGGGTTTGTCTACTCTTATAAAGGATGCAAAAAGGAAGACTAAGTTTCATGGGGTTAAAATCTGTAAAGGAGCTCTCCTATTGTTTCACACTTGCTATTTGCATATGATAGTTTCTTGTTCTTCAAAGCACAATAAGCAAAAGCTATGGTGGTGAAGAGAATCTTTGATTAATATGTTGTTGCTTCAGGTCAAATGATCAATTTGAGCAAGTCTAAAGTCACCTATAGCAAGAATACTGAGTGGTTTGAAGAATATCATCACTTCAAACTCTTAGGCTTTGTTTGGGAAAGGGATTTTGGAGGGGAAGGGAGGGAATGGGAAGGTTTATGCATATACATCTCCTTGTTTGGGAGTTTTAATTTTTGAGGGAAAGGATTTGAGGATTTTTAAAACTCCTCCGAAATCCTCCAAAGCCTTAAAATTGTTGTTCCCCCTATTTGGGGGGTTTTTAGAAGGAAAAGTAACTAAAATTATTATTATACCAGTCAGTGTTAATAAAATTACTATCCTACCATAGTCAGTGTAAAAAATATAATGTATTAATTTTTTAAATAAGGAAAAAATTGTAAAATTTTTTTATTAACTCCCTATTTCCCTCTTTTAATATATTTTTAACTCCCAAACAAGGATAAAGGAACTTCCCTTATTTTCCTCCCTTTCCTTCCCCTCCCTTCCCCTTGAATCTCTTTCCTTCCCCTCCCCTCCTAACTCCCAAACAAAGCCTTAGTGTTAGGGAGGGTGGAGGAGGGGGGAAAGTATTTGGGATTCCCAACAGTTGTAGAGAGGAGTAAAAGAGCTATCTTGAATTCCATCAGAGATACGGTCTGGTAGAAAATTAATTCTTGAAGTGGTATGATGCTCTCAATGGAAGGGAGGGAGGTGTTATTAAAATTTGTGGTACAAGCTATTCCAACTTATTGCATGAGTATTTTCCAAATATTGCAATCTATTATGGGATGAAATCCAAAAAATAATAAATTCTTTTTGGTGGGGAATAGGTAGAAGAGGAGGAAAAGGAATTAATTGGTTGGTTTGGCATAAAATGTGCATCAAGAAAGAGAATGGAGGTTTGGTTGTTAGAAATTTATGTGCTTTCAATTTGGCCATGTTAGGAAAGCAAGCATGGAGGATCAGTTCTATGCCAAATAACTTGAGTCTTCAAAGCTAAATATTTTCCAAGAAGGGACTTCATGGGATTGACCTTAGGGCACAATCCATCATTTACTTGATGAAGCATTTTCTTTTAAGATGGTCATCAAGGAAGGCTATAGGTGGATAGTGGGTGATGGTGCAAATATTGGGGTATGGATGGAGTGAGCCATGGTTG
Source organism: Glycine tomentella (assembly GCA_007407185.1). NCBI lineage: Eukaryota > Viridiplantae > Streptophyta > Magnoliopsida > Fabales > Fabaceae > Glycine > Glycine tomentella. Next base: position 478,382 of record PYAF01003926.1, on the reverse strand, counting down.
AGGTTGGAAAGTAATCTCTTCATTGAAACTCCTATTATAGATGGATTGGAAAATTTGAAGGTGGCAAACATTATTGATGCTCCAAATAGGTGCTGGAATTTTGATATTATTCGTCAAATTTTATGCCATAGAGATGCTCATGCATTTTCCATTATTGGATATTACTCAAGATGATACTCGGCTATAGAGATTTACTTGAAGTGGGGATTATATTGTTAAAAGTGCTTATCCCTTTATTATGGAGAAGTTTGTTGATACCAAAAGCTTGAGTAAGGATGGGGATTGGTTGATGATATGGAAGCTTGACATTCCACCTTGTGTCAAACTGTTTTTGTGGAGGCTTTGTTGAGATTTTTTACCTACAAAGTCTAATATGAGATGTTGTGGTGTTGAATGCTCAATGTTGTGTCGCTTATGCGAAGTTCAAATGGAAATCTTGTTCCACACATTTGTTACTTGTCCAAGAAATACATGGTGTTGGGAGAGGATCAGATATGGCATCATGTTGAGGATCTTATTTATGAGGTAGACTCGTACCCTAGTTTTATGTTCAAGCTATTTATGCTTCTAAATATGCAACAAAGGAGGCGTATGGCTATGATTCTCTGGAGCATTTGGAGAAGAAAGAATGATAAGTTATGGAGTAATGTAGACATGACTGATTCCTTGGTCATCCACAGGGAAAATGAAACTTTACCAAGATTTGTATCGTGCAAAGGATGTGTGTGGGAGCATTGCGAGGGAGTCTATCGATGCAGGAAGTGAGAGATGGAGTCCTCCTCCTATAGGCTACATGAAATGCAATGTGGATGCTAGCTTTAACCAACATTTGAACCTAAATGGGGATGTGCATGCCGGATCATCATGATAAAATTGTTGTGATTAGAATCGATTTTATAGAGCCTTGTTTGCCAGTTCTAGAAGGAGAGGCTTGGGCTCTTGTTGATCGTAATTTTTAATAAAACTTTTTATTTATTAAATTTTCAACTAATATTCTTAAAACATTTCATTAATATATATTACAATTTTTTTTTGTATAGACCACAATTATCCTTTAGTGTAGACAATCGCGACTGAATCGGGTAGGACTATTATGGGTGACCATATTGTTCCTTCAAATATTTTATGTAGTTGCATGTCCATGATTCTAACTCAATACTTCATTAATATGTTTTTTCCCCATAAATTAATGTTAAGTTTGACTTTGGTCCCCAAATTTAAAATTGATCTTTTTAATCATACATTAGTTTTATATAAAAAAAACATGTTTTAGTCTCTATCAAAACATTGTTAGAAATTTTGCTTAAATGGTTAACGAATTACAAGTCACTTACTTGATAACTTGTTTCAATTTTGCATTTTATTTATCAAGCACCCTAACATGTGATTTTCTATGAAATTATGGGTTTTGACGACGTTTGTTCAGATGATCAGAACAACAAAGATTTTATTTTTCAAATTACAAAGAGTAAAAGGATCAATTTTAACCATCAATCACATAGATCAACTAGCGTAGGATTGTTTCAACTTAACAGAAATCTCGGGTTTAAGTTTTGGATATGCAGTCGTGTTAAATATTTGAAAGGAGACCTTTATCACCCATGGTGGTCTTATCTGGCTCGAACATAATATACATGTGGTCTAGAAGGAAAAAAGGATCAATTTTAACCACCAACCACATAGATGAACTAGCATGGAATTGTTCCAATTTAACACAAGTCTTAGATTCAAGTCTTAAATATGCAATTGTGTTAAATATTTGAAGAGAGACCTTTATTGCTCATAGTGATTCTACTAGGTTTGAACATGATATACATGTGGTCTAGACAAAAAAGGGATCAATTTAAATTGGGTTAACTATATTTCTAATTTATGAACTTTTTCTAATTTACTTTTAGTCTCTAAACAAAAAATTAATTGGTAAGTCTCTCATGTTTTAGTCTATGAATGTTTTTATCCTTACTAGTTAAGTCTTGTTGTTAAGTGATGACATGGTGATAGTTTTATTATTTTTTAATTCAAAATTTACAGTGGTACGATTTTTTAATTAAATACCGCACGCCTCGCCGCACAAATACTTGTTCTCCGTCTCTCACCGCCGCTAAGGTTGGCTTCCTGAAGAAGGAGACCGGTGTGATAGTTTCGATTATGCCCAAAATTAATGGTATTGTAATCACTTTATAGAATTTGTGCCGTGGACATTTGAACTCATGTAATCGTAATTGATGATAAATACGCATGGATTTTAATTAGTCTAGATGATAAAAACACCTTTTCAAGCATTTTCTGAAGGTTTTTACAGCCAGAAATCAAATCGCCTTAAATTGTAATTAAATAATAATGCAGCTATCACCATCTCATCACTTAACAACAAGATTTAAACCAAAGATTAAGATGGATCAATTTTTTGTTCAAAACTAAAAGTAAAAGTTTAAAAAAAAATTAGGAATTAAAAAATCAATTAACTCTTTTAAATTTGGATGACTAAAACTAAATTTATCTCGAATTTAAAGAAGTAAATACCTATTTAACCTATTTATTGTTTCAAAAGTTTAACATTTTTTTATGTACGTCAAAACAGCATTTCATGATTGTGGACAAAATTTTAACATTAACTAATATCAAATTTTAACTTAAGAAATAAAAAGAAGAAATAAAATTATTCAATTTGCCTATAAAAGCATAAGGTAAGGAGAAATCACAAGAAAATAATTAAAGTAAGCCATAATGATCAAAAGTAAACTGGGAGGTAATCTCAAACTCGCTAATTCGGAATGAATAATGAGTGTGATTGAAGCCCTCCATACACACTTTAGATTAGGATGGAGAAGCTGGATCTGAAACTAGCGCGAAACTGGGTAGTTTGATTAACTATTGTGCAGACATCATGAAATTTAAAAAAGTGATGGAAGCTTGACTTTGTTCTTATTAACAGGGGGATAGAACAAGTCGTTAATGAGAATATGCTGTGATGGGAGGTCTTTGCATTTAAGAATCTTGGTGGTTAGAACATCGTTTTTCAAGTCCAGTCCCAATAGTTATTGTGCAGAGGTCATGAAATTTAAAAACACATGATCTTATATGTTTTTTTAAAAGTAAAAATACTCTTTATAAAAAAAAATAACTTTAACATTCTACATTTTCCTATTATTGAGAGACCTCTTATTTGTAAGTTTTGTCTAGATGTTACTAAAGAAACAATTGAAAAATTAACAAATTAGTATTTTAGATGACGTTAGAAAGATGACCAATTCTAGGTCCGAATCCCTGATGGTGAGATAGTTTCAAGCATTAAGCACAAATTAACGATAAAAAGAGTCAAATATGCACATACAACATATTGCACATTGTGAAAACTATTTTCGATCATTTACATAGTTGGTCGTGGACACAGCGTAGTTAAGCCACTTAACACAAGCACATGAAATACACAATAAAAGAATCGATCAATAGTTATGAAATACACAACCTCCAAAGCACTAGGTATCATCACAATGTAAACACCGCCTTCTAAGCAAATATACGCCAGTTATCGGGACAAGGCTTCAATGGAGACCCAACTCGTATCATGGGCTTGCAAGATAAAACAAATATAATCTCAATCATAAAATTAGTAGAAATCAAACACAAAGTGCCTGAGAAACTTTCATTATTTCAAATATTAAAAAGTTCATCACATTGTTAGATTGATAAATGTGCTATATACAAACCTCAAATAATTAGAGAATGTAGTTAACAACAATCTGATACCCAAAAGTCATCATCCAAGCTATCTATTTTCTCACCAACAAGAAATGCATGCACCAGATCTCCAACTTGAACCCAACTGCAACCTGGATTTTTTTTAGCTCCCCTTGACTTCATCAATTCCCTAACCTTGTTTGCCTCATCCCATCTTTCAGCTTCTGCATACATATTTGAAAGGAGTATATAGTATCCACAGTGCTGAGGCTTTAATTCAAACAAATGTTCAGCTGCCCAGAGCCCCAATTCTATGTTACCATGTATCCGGCATGCTCCAAGCAGTGCACCCCATATATTAGTATCTGGTACAATAGAAAGGCCTCTAATAAGGTCTGCAGCTTCTTCCATTAGACCGGCCCTTCCAAGGAGATCAACCATACAAGCATAGTGTGTATGTGTTGGTTCAATATTTAGATTGCGCATCATCTTAAAGTATTTTCTTCCCTTCTCAATTAGCCCTCCATGGCTACACGCAGACAAAACCGCAACAAAAGAAACTGAATCATATTCCACACCATCTTCCTTCATTGTTTCAAAGAGGTTGATTGCAGTGTCCAACTCACCCCGCATACCATAACCCAAAATCATAGTATTCCAAGAGGCCACATCCTTGTTTTGAATACAGTAAAAGACCTTAGTAGCGAGATCTATTCGTCCACACCTGGTATACAAATCCAAGAGCGAGTTTGCCGCAAAAAGATGAGTGTGAAAAAGCTTTCTCACCAGCAGACCGTGGATCTCTTTGCCTTGTCTTATGAAAGCTAGATTTGCACAAGCTGATAAAACACCCATGAATGAAACAATATCAGGCCTCATGCCCAACAGTCTCATTTCTGAAAACAAACGTAGAGACTCCAAGCTGTCATTTGTTCGAGAATAGCCTATAATTAGTATATTGTAGGAAACTTCATCCCTGACAGAAATATTAAAGACATTTTGAGCAAGGTTTAAGCATCCACATTTTGAATACATGTCTGTCAGAGCATTAGAGACAAACAAATCCAAGGAGGATCCAACACAAATAATCCTGGCATGAATTTCTTTTCCAACATTCAGGAAACCTAATCTTGCACAAGCTGGAAGTACATTTGTGAAAGTTACATTGTTGGGGGTTTCTCCCTTGGCTTGCATTTGCCTCACTAATTCTACAGCTTCATACTCAAGCCTGTTCTGAGCAAAATTTGCAATCATAGCATTCCAAGATACAATGTTTCTAACTCCCATTTTATTGAATATAGTGGATGCTATTGTTGAAGATCCTGATTTTGCATACATATCTATCAAGGAGTTAGAAATAAATACATCAGATTCAATAGCCATTCTCAAACTAAAACCATGGACTTCAATTCCCAACTTGAAAAGTCCTAATTCTCCTAACACAGGAAGCATACTAGAAATGGTGACAGAGTTCGGTCTCATTCCCTCATCAATCATCAATCTAAATACATCCACAGCATCCATATACTTCCCTCTAAAAGAAAAACTAGTAATAATAGCATTCCAGGAAACCACATTCCTCTCATCAATTTCATCAAAAACTTTCTTGGAAGCCTTCTCACTCCCACATTTCCCATAAACATCAACCAACGCATTTCCAACCTTCACATGGCCCAACAAGCCAACCTTCAAAGCATAACAGTGCACAATCCTCGCCATCACCATGTCCTCAGTTTCTGCACACACCGGCAACACACTAACAACGGTAACCAAATCTGGTTGAATCCCCGGTTTGGCCGCAACCATGACTCTGAAAAACCCAACCGCCTCCTTGTAAAACCCATGAAGAGAACACAGCCCAATAACAGTATTCCACGACACCTTATCCCTCTCAGGCATTTCATCAAACACCTTCAACGCATCGCCAAAAAGCCCACAATTCCCATAAAAGGCCAAAAGGGTATTCCCAACAAAGACATCCCCATCAAAGCCAAGCTTAAACGCAACCCCATGAACCTCCCTACCCTTACGAACCTCCACAAAATCAGAACACACCTTCAGGACAAAAGGGTAGGTGCACTCATCAGGCTTAACACCAGCACGAACCATGGTGTTATAGGTGCCAAATCCATCAAACACACCAGCAATGGAATTGGCACGAATAAGGGTGTTCCACAAGAAGGCGCTTCGGGAATATGCAACACTGTGTTGGAAGAGAAGAAGGGAATTTGTTGGGTGTCCAAAGGAAGCATATTGGAGAATGAGAGAAGCACAGAGGGAGACACTGCGGGGGAGGAAACCATGGAGGAGGGAAAAGGCGTGAACTTGCTTGGTTTGGGAAAGGGTGTCGCATAGGGTGCAGAGTTGGAGAAGGTTTGGGGGGTTGGAAGTTTGAAGAGAAGTGGAAAAGAATGAAGAAAAGTGGGTGTTTTTGGTTAGTGTTGTTGTTATTGAGGGGAGTTTGTTGAGAACATGGGAATGGAATATCATGGAACAATTTTGGCCTGAGTGATCAACCAACAAGGACTAAGAGCATGATGAGGTTACGTCTCACTTTGTTAACCTGTATCATAGTATGTTTCCTGGTGGAGATTGTGCTCACCTTTTTTTATAGTTCAATAGTTCGGGTAAATTATCAATTTTGTCTTTTTTGTAGGTTTTTTACTTAGTGATTATTTGTTCCTTATATTTTGAAAAATAATAATTTAGTCAACAAATATACAAATGTATAATATATATGTATAGTCAATTTAGTTCAAGTGTTAACTTATCTCTATTTTTGTTAACACATGAATGTGACAAAGCAAAATATGTAAGGAATGTTCCACGTCAATCAACAATATTTAGACTAAAATATTAGTACATCTTTTTTAAAAATATTGATTTTTCTATTTTTAAACCTAATGACTATTTTGCAAAGAAGTTTCTTCTTTATGATTTTGTGTTGATATGTTATTACGTAATGACATTTTGATCCATCAACATATATAACTTGCTGACAAAATAGTTTAGACACTTTCTTGAATTAAAAACATGCAAGCAACAATTGAGACAACATTATACTATTTCTCAATATATTTTATGTTTATTTAGAATGTTGTTATTTGTTACTTTATATTAATTTCATTCATTCACTATAGGAGGAAATTGTTTGCTATCAAAAGTTCACAGGTCGTTGAATTAGTAGAAGTTGAAGTTTCACCACAAGTTGCTCTTCATGTTGAAGTTGTAAATGTCCCAACATTTGTATAAGTAGTACATGCATTTAGGCCACCTCCAATCTGTCTTGCAGCTCCTATGATTAGAGTTACATTTCTAATTGGACCATTTCCAAGAATGAACAAACCAAGTTTCATGAATTTCCTAATCTACGCTTCCAAAGTCCTCAGTCTCTTTCTAAGTGATTCATGGAAACAACCTTATATTTTAGATAACTCGGCTGTGATGAATAAGGTGTCATTTCTTTTATTAGGTTTTTTTTAAAGAACTAATTACTTTTTTAACTTATTCTTTTGGAATTTCTATTGTGACAATATTATGTTTGGCTTGTGGGTAAAATGATGGAAGTTAATCCATAATTTGGTGTCTTTTTTTTTGTACTATCATATTATAAATTTTGCTACAATTTGGCTATATTATGAATATAATTTTAAGTTTAATTATGAATGCACATTTTTAATTGGCGAAAGTCATGGACCATTTTGTCATTAAGCTATATCTATTATGGACCAAAGTGACATTATGTAACAACATTTACTACAAATTAGGACGAAGAAACTTCTTCTCGAAATAGTCGTTAGGTTTGAAAATAGAAAAATCATTTTAAAAGAAGATTCATTGACTTTTTATTCCAAAACATGGTTGACTAACATCGAATATCCCATGCACACGATACTTTATCATGTCAACTTTTATGTGTCACGTATGCACTCAACATTAATGAAAATTGAGTTAAGTTAACGATTGGATTTAAGTTATTAATACACTTATATATTTGTAAACTAAATTGTTCATTTTCATAATACAATAATAAAATTGTCACCAAATAAAAATTACAAAACGAAATTAGTCATTTAGTCTTGATACTTCTCATGTTAGATAATCTCTTTAATATTGAGATCGATTATGCATATATTAAATTAAATTAATTCTATAATAAATTTTGCAATTCAAAAGGATCGTTTTACTGTTCATAGGTTATTTTGCTCTTAACTTGGGCTAATTTTTCAAACTTACCATTTGACTATTCATAGGTTATTTTGTGATTTCTCATTTATGTTCTTGACTTGGGCTAATTTTTCAAACTTTTCATTTTATTACTCTTAGGTTATTTTGCGCTTTATATTTTGATTTTCTTTTATCTCTTCTCACAGTATTCAATTCCATGGTTTCCTTCTTTAAATCTCTCTACCACTTCTTTTTATGGTATTTCAAAAATATTAACTATTTTGAAAGAATGACATTAACTCAAATTTGAAAATTAATGGATTAAAATAAATTTTTTAAAAGATAAAAAATCAAAACAAATTTTAATAAAAAGACAAAGAATAAACATAATATTTTTATAACAAAGAAAAAAACAGAATTCTAAAACAACTCTCTTCTCGAACAAAGAAAGTAATTTTATGTAAATCAAATAATTGTAGTATTATTAAATAATTTAATTTATAAATTAAACTAATTCATACAATATTATTTTATTTTATAAATATATTTTTCCACTATATCAACAAATAACTAGTTTTAAATACAACCAAAGTTCTTTTTAAAAAAAAATATCGAATCATTTTTAAGTTATATGTAGCTATCCCTAAAAATAAACTTATATGTATCTTACATTATTTTTTTCTCTTTTCATTTGTTAAACAACATAACATCATATCTGATTCTTTCCTTGTTGATTCAGGCCAACAATGCTTATATTTTCCCTAGCTGTGGTTTGGGTTTAGTAATCTCAAGAGCAATTAGAGTGCATGACAATATGCTTCTAGCAGCTTGTAAGTGAATATGACAAATTTAGCATGATACATCCAATGAACATGATGCTGAGTATTTGATTTCTTTTTAATGGTAGAGAAGGGAATACCTCACTTTATTTCAATATTCTTGATTCCTTTGAATTCTCTTGACTTACATTTGTCTCTTTGTAGATGATAAGACTATTTATAAATACACATAGCCCCAAAATATTAAATATACTCTTTGACTAAATACATGTGTGAATAAATACTTGCACTACTACAATATAGGCAAACGACGACGGTTCTAAAACCCTTACAATGACAATTGTAAAACTGTCTTTGTAGCGCATGTTATCGAAAATGATGACATTCGACGATGATTGTAAAAATCGTTTTTGTTGATCCTGTTTTTTTTTACATACTTTCAAAGACGAGTTTTAACCAAAACCGTCTTTGAATGTATATATACAAAGACGATTTTGACACAAAACTATCTTAGTTGATCACTATTTTTTTTTATATGCCTACAAAGACAGTTTTGCCTTAAAATCGTGTTTGTTTATATGTAAAATAAAAAAGATAAATAAAGACGGTTTTAAGACAAAACCTCCTTTGTATATAAACATACAAAGACTTGGCTTAAAATCATCTTTGTTTATATGTAAAAAAAAAAAAAGATAAACAAAGACAATTTTAAGGTAAAATCATCTTTGTATATAAACATACAAAGACGGTTTTGACTTAAAACCGTCTTTGTTTATATATAAAAAAAATAAAATGAAGATAAATAAAGACGATTTTTAGTCAAAATTATCTTTGTATACATATAAAGACAATTTTGGTTTAAAAACCGTCTTTGTTTATATGTAAAAAGTTATTTCTTATTTTATCCTTTATTTTAAATATAAGTTACTAGTTAGAATCATTAATAAATATAAAATATAAAATGTTTAAATAAAGAATGAAGAAGAATGATAGTGATTAGGATGGGTTATGAAATGCATGTGGATTGAGAAGAATGAAGAAGGATTTTAGGGAGAACAATATCCGAAATAGTAAAAAGCTTATCGAGTTTTAAGAAAAGATAAAGAGAGTTTGAAATTAAAAGTGGGCAGATGAAGAGTTTGTTATTGTTCTAATTTTAAAATTAATTGTTATTAACCTTAACAAAGATAAAAGTGGTTTTTTAAGATAAGATTTTTCAACTTAGTGAAATTAGTTGATAAATGTTGGGGGCATTTGTTGGTAACTGAATTTTAAAATTCGGTAATTTAGCGAAATTTAGATAATAGAGTTTGTTTGAGAAATCTATTTGTTGCTAATGGTATAAAAGTTGCCGATATTGGATGCCGATTTAGAGTAGGTACTGGGCCATTAATTGAAAAAAGCACAATTAATTAAGAAAAGGCGTTTAGCATCTAAAGATAAGGGTTGATTGGTCCAAGAGAGCAACGATTAGAGAATATATGATTCTTGACTTACTTTAGGAGCAAGGAAGGATAGTGGGAAAAACCGTTTCAATAAGCAAGATCCAAATTTATTTGGATCGGTCTACTAAACTATAAATATTCGAAGTTGTAACTAGAAATGGACTTTTAACTCAAATTCAAATCAATATATCTTATTTCCAATTTTATATTTTTGCAATTTACGAGCTTTTCTGTTATTTCCATTTGAATCTCTTTATCGTTCTTTTTTACATTCTTATCATTTTCATGTTCGTTTTTGATATAATCATTTTACCTACACCAAGTGCTTCTTTGAAGTGACTTGGGAATCCATTGTTAGAAAACAAATTTTCCTTTCTTAGCCAATCATTTGAACATTATTTTGGAATCACGTTGAAGCTTTAAGAAGATATTACTGGTTTGATTTCGCACCACAACACTTTCACATTTGATATACTTCTACGAAATGTCATGGGATAAAGGTCAACAGAGGCACCTCTATTGTGTCTCACTTGATGTTTGCAAACAACTGCTTTTTGTTTTTTAGGGCCTCTTTGCAGGAAGCTGGACAAGTGAAAAATCTTCTATCCCTCTATGAAAAAGCATCGGGCCAACAGTTGAACTTATTGAAATCTAAGGTTTTTTTAGCAATAACACTCGTCAACATGATGGAAGGAAGATTCTAGACCTTCTTGATGTTAAAGATGGGCTGCCTAATGGGAATAAATATTTGGGTCTTCCCTCCCTTGTTGGTAGAAACAAAAATGTTGATTTTTAATTATGTTAAGGATATACTTTGGAAGAAGCTAAATTCTTGGAGGGGAGGTGAAATTATGCTTAAGTTAGTGGCTCAAGTTGTGCCGAACTATTGTATAAGCATCTATTTATTCTCAGAATCCTTGGTTGATACTCTTAAAAAAATGATGAATTCCTTTTGGTGGGGGCAGAGACAAAGGAACAACAAGTGTATTCATTTGTTATCATGGGATAAATTGTCTATGGCTAAGGAATGGGGGGAAATGTCCTTCAGAAACACCTATGGATTTAATCTTGTTTTGCTGGGGAAACAAGGTTGGAACCTCTTAACCAACCCATATACTATTATTTCAAAGTTGCTCAAAGATAAATAGTATCCAAGAGGGGATTTCTTAGAGGCTAAGGTGGGGTCAACCCATCTTCCTCTTGATGTAGTATCTGCGTTTATAGTCTTACAAGGGCAGCAACATGTTATAGATGTCTTAAGAGATTTTGATAGAATTCTCACTTGTATTTACAATATGATCATTAATGAAATGAGGTAACATAATTTCAATATAAAAAAATGTTGTGAAAGTCTACTAAATGCATTAACGCATGCAAAACTTTTGCACATATTATGGTTTTTACTAAAAAAAATACTATTAAATAAAATAGGACAGCTTGATGGGTTATATAGTTTTTGTGCGGCACGATTGGTATACTACGCATCATTTTCCTTTTTCATAAAGAAACAGAAGAGTGAACAAGATATACCGATTAAACTTGTAAACCTTATCTCTACATTAAGCTATGCCAACTAACCTTAGAAAAATGGCATTTTAGATGTACCTAATTCGTGGATGTCACCATCTCTGTTGCACGTCTCATTTTGTCAAAATTTAGAGGGGACGAATTTAGTAATGGATTGAATAAGAGTGTACGAGTGACATGGAAATATTTTTTAACCTTGAATTGACCACGCATAAATCACGTATTTTTATCTTTGTTGTTCAATTATAATTTTATATTAACATTTAGTTATTTTCATTATAGTTTTCGATACAATATAAGTTTTGTCACATTATTCTTGATGGTAACTTTTTTAACATGAATTGTCTATCATTATAAAATCCACACTTCCAATTATATAATTTGTCGTTTTTTATGATTTTTATTGACATGATTTTTTTATAAAACAATTTATGTGCTCAATTATTTCTCAAGGACTTCACCCAACGCCTATCAAAGTTAAGATACATTTTTATTTCTCCTTCTGCATTGAACAAATTAAAATTCGTATAATCTTGAGTGAAATCACAATTTTATTTTCTCATTCTCTCCATGCAATGTGTTACAAATCATAATGTGAATATAGGATGCCTTATAAGTTACCACAGTTTTTTGCATTTTTTTTTGGTGAATTTTTTTTATTATTATCAAATATAGCTGTTATAAACAAGTTTTATATTAACGGCGTACTACTATTAAAATTATATTCTATTATTTTGATAAGTCAGATGGTAAATTAATTTTTCAGGAAGTAGCACTTTTTAATTTCGTCCAAACACAAAGAAAACGTATTAGCCTAGAATGGCTCCTTGCTCACAAGTAAGAAAAAACAATTGTGTTTGGTTTCCTATTTAGAAAAGCCAGTTGAAGTTTGGATCATCTTCAATGCATTCCATTTAACAAAATTCTTCCTTTAAACGTGGATTTGTGTGAAAACAACAAAATGAAACTACTTCATATGAAGTGCATGCTTAGACATACATCCAACACGCACATTTAAATAAAATCACGTCAATTTCGTTTAATGAAGTCACTTAAAGGACTATCCTATTTCATATTTTGGCTAGAAGAACAGTACACAACTTTCACCCTACGAGTTTCAGACTTCTAGCTATAAATATTCTGTACTGTTAAAAGTTCTTTAAATAGTCCAAACATCCACATGAAATAGCATAATCCTTAAAAGCTCTTTAATACCGAAAACAAAATAAAAATAGAATTTATTTTTAGTTCTTGAAATCTGAGGCGACTCTGAATTTGTTCCTTCAAATTTAAAAAAGATCCTTCTAGTCTCATTTTAAAAAATCCAGTTTTAATCCCTTAAATTTACCGTTAGGGCTAAAAACAACTTTGCAAAAATTATTTTAGTCCCTCAAATGTTTAGGGACAAAATGTATTTCTTAAAATTTGAGACTAAAATGTTCATTTTTTAAAAATTTGGGAGTTCAAAACCAAATTTACCCTAAATTTGAGAGACTAAACAATTAAGCCAAAATAGAATAACATTTTTATAACTACTGATGAATAAAATCATAATAAAAAAAATAAATAAGAAACTTATATACAATTTCTTGGGTGAATTTAAGTGTTATTATTCTCTATAATCATAATTTCACTTTAATAACCAATGTTGAAGTTTGGTGCAAATCTTTCTTACATAAATTATCAAAGTGAAAATTCTGATTGGAGAACACAAAAACCATACAAAGAACTACATCCAAGCTATATACTTTTTTATACTTAAGAAATAAAAACAAATCAAACCAAACCGTATGCAAATTGCAATCTTATATTTGCATTCTTTTAATACTGCACAAATTGTACAGTTTTATCTCATGATGACTTAAAAAATACTTACACACAATCTTCCTTCTTAAACTAGCTTTTAAATTGAACACAATCCGATCTCAATTCAAATAATTAGATTTTATTGTAATAGTGCAAAGGAGTTGGACACCTATTTTATATAAGAATGCTAACAACACATAGATGGAACACTAGAACATAAATATTCAGAATATATATTTTTACTTCTCAGAATTCTAGTAACAAAAACATCACTGAAACGCAAACTAGGCATGAATAATTTAGAAGGAAGTGGGTGAGAAAGAAAAACAAACTAATTGGCTGCTTCGAAATGGCTACACTGAAATTCAACAAGAAAACTTAAATTTTGTTGAATGCAACAATGTCACAGCTTTGGACATACTCATTGATGGGCTCAACTGTCAGAGTCTCCTCAACAAGGGTGTCCACAGATACAAGGTCATCGACAATAGTTAACATGATCTGCAACTTCTTGATCCCATAACCAACAGGAACCAGTTTGGCTGTGTCAACATCAACAAAACATTTTGTTCATATCATAATATATTGGAGTTAAACACATCAGATATTTAAGGGAAAATCTAACAAAGTTTAACATACATGCTCCCCACAATAGACCAGGCATCTCAACACTGCGAACAGCCTCTTCCAGCTTCTTCATGTCTGTTTCATCATCCCAAGGCTTAACGTCAAGCAGAACAGAAGATTTGCCACCTAAAAAAGACCAATGTTTGATAGTTTTAAGCACTCACTCAATTGGAAAACAATAAAAGAAGAAAAAATAGAATAATGTAATTTCACCATATAACTAAATATTATAACTAACAAATATAACGAGCAAAGAAGTGAGTTATATAAATTCAAGGAACATATTTTATATCTGAAATGCTTTCACAAAAAGCAAAGATGAAGTCAAGAGTTGAAAGACATCTCACTCTCTTTCTTCTTGGTAGATTTCTTAGCAGCCTCCCTTTCCTCTGCTGCCTTTTTGTCTTCCTCAGTCTCATCGCCAAAGAGATCAAGGTCATCATCATCTTCAGCAGCAGAAGCATCCTGACAAATTCAAATAAAACAATAACCAAACTAGTTGAAGACTTCAGGTAATTAGCTAATAAGCCTAGCCACCTAGGTAAAAGTACTAACACAGCAATAATCAACAGTTATAATTATAATATACATTTGGAGCAATGATGTGGTATGGATTATGATACAAAAAAATATTTTGGAAAGTTATGAGCAATGAGTGGAATGGTTTAGAGGGCTCATCACCTCATCCAAACCCTATCCTATCACTCCAACTCCAAAAGTCAAAATCAAGGGATTTGAGGCGAAGTGAGGAGAGATACACTACTTTTGAAAAAAAAGGAAATTACTATATTTTAAGAAAAATTACATATCACAGCCCACAGTCCACTCACTTTATTCCAAATGAAAATTATATTAAGTATATACACTCCCCACCATTTTCCCTCACTCAAACCACTCAATAAAATAATTAACATGCAAAGAATATAATATCATATGTGATAGGGAAAATCACAAATAACCAACTTGATGTTTCATCCATTTTCAACTTTCATACATGTAGTTTATTTTGTAACAAATGACTCCAAAAGTCCGGGATATAATTAAAAATATTAAATTTTGATAGTCTTAATAGTCCTGTAACCATATGTCACATCAGAAACATGTGCCTTGAAAAAAATGGAGGTTCAGTAGTTTCCAAGCTCACTTCGACAATACTAAAATTAACATTTTTTTTATTCTAATCCAAACTTCAAGCAACTGCTTTGGAAACAACTGAAAAACACCATGAGGTTGTTTATAACTTAAACTTTGTAATGATAGGCAACTATGTTGTGCCAATTACACAAAAGATATAAACATGACTACATAATCAAGTTCTACTTTTTTTTTACTAAATATCAAAATTGCATTAAATAACTAAAATTACGTTTAAAATTTCAAATTAAAATCCAGACATCACAACCATGACCTAACTTAAAACTAAAAACAAAAAAAAAATAAAAGTATATGCACACCGGTTTCGCAGGAGCAGCCTCCGCTGGAGCAGAAGCTTTGCCACTGAATCTCACCCCTTGAGCATTGCCGGGGAAGCTTCAAATCCAAAAAAGAAAGAATTAATAAACAAGAAAAATAGATTGCAAATTCACAAACCCAAATAAAACCCCAATTTTGAATCACAAAAAGATCAAAACAAAAGACACCCAATTGCAAATAAGAGCAAAAAGAACAAACCTTGCAGCAAGGTGAGATGAGACAACCTCGTACCACTTGGCAGCATTGGGAAAAGAGTCACCTGGCTTCTCCAAAACAGCACCATACACTTTGATGTCGTCCTTTGTGAACTGATCCCTGAAAACCCAGAGAGACCCAGATGAAGAATTGATCAGAAACATGAAAATAGTTGCTAAAAATCAAAACTTTTTTTTTTTATTTAGACATAAAGAAGTAGCAAGAAAAGAAAGGAAAATTGAGTGCATAATAGTGTGCTTACCCAGAAACGTAGACCTTCCCAGAGAGGAAGTCGTCGAGGGACTTGAGACCTGATTCTGTGTGGAGATTTGAGAAGGTAACGGCCATTTTGAAGAGAGTGGCACGAATCGGAGGCTGCTTGGGCTTGGAAAAAGTTAGAAAGGGAAGAGGGATGGTTCGATGATTGATATTTATATTAGGAACAAACCCTAGTTGAGTTGCAAGTGAATAAAGGTATATTCTCTCCCAAATATGTCACAATTATCCAATTCTAACCGATGTTTATGATTATGGCATGCACGGTGATGATTTACAGTCAAATTTTGATATTTTTTAGGAAAACAATTTTTTATATGTATAATTATAATTTTAATATAACTTTATTTTATATATTTAAAATATGTTTGTATGAAAATTATTGAATTTTAAAACATACTTAAATAATTTAAATTCATAATCATAAACATATTACTTTATTTTCATTTATGTAACCCTATTTAAAAAAAAAAGAAAACACATTATCTTTGTAAATATATTCATGTGTAAAAAACAGATTAGATTAGATGCATTAATGGATATTTATGTTAATATATATTTTATGATACATAAGATATTTTAGCAAAATATATATATGACTGTAGTTAAAGTTTTTGTATCCATAAAAATTGAACTTAATTATTAGTAATTTATAATAATTTGCATAGATCGCTCAATTAATTGATTTAGACTCTCTTAGTCCATGGCTAAAGTATAGTAAAGTTGAATTATTTCTCTTTGGTTAAACTTTGAAATTTAGGAAAAAGTTATTTAGAGGTGTATTGGATTTGGATTTTAAAAGACTTTTTTGTTGTATTCAATCAAAACTTTTAAATGGTGTAAAAAAGTCTTGTGGTATTCTTTTTTATCGGCAAACATTAGTTGTTAATTTTATGTTACTGGGAAATTCCAACTCATGACCTCTCCTCCTCCATTCAATACCAAGTCAATCTTTCTAACCTATATATTTTGTGGTATTCAATCAAGACTATTAGAGGTTTTTAAGGAAGACAAAAAAATCTAGTGGTGTTTAATTAAGATTTTTTACAACTTATAAAAACTCCTATGGTATTTTAAAAATATACAAATTTCGATGGATTGTATTTTAGGATAGATAGTACACCCAAACTCTTGCAATTTTGTTAGACTTTTATGTCTCCCATAACACATAATTCATTTTCTTTTTGTTGAAGGCGATATGCTGGTAAAACCATTCATATATACACTTCATAATTTTCTTTGCAAAGAATGTTGTTGTAATGAGTTTTCAAGTGAATCAATAGTTCATCTTTGTCTTTTACCAAATAACAAAGATCACAATTTTGAACCTATTGTACATACCTAAGATTAAGAACAAGAAAATGCTAATGCATAGAGGGCCAGAATAGGAGAACATGAAGTTAAAATCAATTATCTATTAGAAGATTGAAAAAATTTGTGTTGGTTTTGCTTTTCTTTATCTAAATCTTATATAACTTTCTAATTTTGAATGTTTTCTAAAAGATCATAGAATTCTTTCAAAACTTTTAAATTCTTGCAATATAAATTCATTAAAATCCAAAATCGTAATCATAAAAGTCTTTTAAAAAATTATGATAATTCATAACACTCTACATAGTCTTTTAAAATCTATAAGACTTTTTTATGTCAAAATAGTTTCAAAATCCTAATTCAGTACACTCCCTTTGTGTCTTACATCTAAGATTAGCAACATATAGTAAATTTAATATAAATTTATTTTATAAAAATATTAACGATCTCCTTGTTTATAAAATTAAATCATATTATAAATGAATTCAATGGTTATGTACTAACGGTATAAACCAAATTTACATTATCTTTTAATTATAAATCATTGTTGGTATGACATTTAAAGTAGTAATTGTAAAAATCAAGAAAACTATTATGCATAATGAATTTTGATTGGACGACACTGTAAAATTATTTTACACTATTTTTTTTTTGCCAACAAAGACATATGTTAAGAATAATCTATTTGTGATTGTCCATATTTTTCTTTATCTTTTATTATTTATCCTTATTTCTATTTATCTCTTGTAACTTCCCAAATATCTTTTGTATCTATGAATAGGCTACTTCTCTTGGAAAGAATATACACAATTATTATTCTCTCTAAACTCTTCTATTCTCTTCTTTATTTTTCTCTCTACTTTTCTTCTCCTAGTTGTATTTTATTTAACACTTATTAGCAGATTTTCTTTCGTCCACATGTCATCGATAATTGGTATTGCAACTTGCTAAAAAAGGTCATGTAAAGAAATCAATTGGAGAAAATCTTTCTTTTAAATTCATGTCTCAATGTCAAAATTTTCATCTCTCTAATTTTTGTATTAATACTATAAATTTGGTAGACTATTATTTGAATAGACATTCACATTTGATGTTCAAGAGCATGACTTAGATAGGATTATCTCTCATTATTTATAATGCAGGTCAATTTTAATAAAATAATCAATATATTAAAATATAAATACACTACTAGAAAATAGACTTTTAACATCAGTTTTTTTGGACTTTTAACATCAGTTTTTACATGATGTTGAAACCAGTGATGTTAAAAGTATCAACGTTAACATCAGTTTTAAAAAACTGATGTTAACAAAAATATACAACATCGGTTTTTAGCAAAAAGTGGTGTTGTTTTTTGTGAATCAACATCAATTTTTAGCAAAAAGTGATGTTGTTTTTTGTGAATCAGCATCAATTTTTACTGAAAACTAATGTCATTTTTTTTGAATCAACATCAGTTTTCATTGAAAACTGATGTTGTTTTTTGTGGATCAACATCAGTTTTTATTGAAAACTGATGTTATTTTTTGTGAATCAACATCAGTTTTTACTAAAAACCGATGTTGTTTAATGCATCAACATCAGTTTTTAGTGAAAACTAATGTTGATTTTTGTAGGTTTTTTTTAATATATTGTCTATTTTTTGAATATTGCCCAAACCTGCAAATTTAAAAACAGACCAGTACAGGCAAATAGTTTCACAATACGATAAAAAGCTACTATAAATTGTAATGGTCAAAGAAAACAATAATGTCAATACACTATAAGTTGTAATTAAACTATTTATACAATTTAAAAATCCCTTAATCGCCTAATGTTTCATTTCTAACTCCAAGATAAAATCTTGCCCATTGAATCCGAATTGTCTTCAATCTCTCTGATTCCAATGGTCTTGGATCAGTAAAATACTGCATAATATAATAAAACATAACTTAATAAGTATAAATAAAACTAATTATAACAAATAAAATTAACTTTGAAGTAAATAATTACCATGTCCCAGTTATCCTTGAAGCCTCCTTGTACTATCGTTGACATCCAATGCATAACATAATAGTCACACTCAGTGCTTCCTTTTTGCTTATTACACTAAATTGAATAACATATTCAAAGTTAAACGAAAATTAGTGTAAATAGTAATTAAAGTAATTTTGAAGACATCAACCATTGTTTAAATGACTTACTTTAAGTGTAATCCATTTAGGAGTAGCTTTGGATTTAGTTCCTTTAGTATCATTGAATCCCTTTAAAGCACTAGTTAAGAAAAACATATATGCATATTGTATAATTAACATATTCATGTCTTTCCAATAATAAAGTAAATGTCTTAGAAATTACAACTTACTTGTTAATAATTCCTTTCAAGTAGTTATCTGGCTTATTGTGCAAGGAACAAAACCACACAACAAACATTGTCCTTAGGACATATAACGATCAGTTGCTAATGTGCGCTACATAGGAGAACATTAAGTTATTATACTGCATTAATTATTTAATTTTATTTGTACAATTTTACTTACCCATTCAAGTACGCTGCTAGGTATACATGTTTCTGCGAAGTCTGTATCCATTTCTTAATATAGTCTTCAGATTCAAATTGCGATTGACCAGATCTCTGTATGGATTGTGGCTCAAGAAATCCATACACAGAGACATTATCCGATTGCAGACTTAAGTCATTCATGTGCCTATTGTTTTTAAAATAAAGTAAATTATGCATGAATTTAAAACAATCAGCAATGTAATAAACTGTAATGTAAAGTGACTTACAGAATCCACAATTGTAAAACAGAGATGTTGAGACATTGACCACCGTGTATTATTTCAGAAATATCTTCATACTTGATGTACAAGGGGACGTCGTAATTATACACCCCAAACACAGTAGTATCCCATGGCACCTGCATGGGTCTAAGGAAAAGCTGGGGGATGGTCGATGCGATCTGGTATAGGGGATCGTCATCAAGTTCCGGCTTATGTACAGGTTTTTCGTCGGTTCCATCAGGTCTCTGCTTATCCTGCACAGTTAATAAACATAAGTTAATGATAGTCAACACTTTATGTGTAACAAATTAATCCATTTTGGCTGATAATAAACACAACAAAAAGTAAATACATTTTTCGAAATAGCGTGTACAAGATGTGTTGGCCAAGCAAGGAAGGTGTTAAGGGCCTGTCCCACTAACTGAACCTCTTCAGTGGGTACAGGGACACGAGCATCAGCATCTCGAACTTCCTCAATACCCACCTTCACCTGATCATTGACCAAAGGGACGTTATGCACGGTTGTCGACCCCTTATAAACTCTTCCAAGGGCAACCAGGCGGGGAGGATTTTCATCAACATATAACCCACGCCTGTCTGATGCACCCGTGTCAGGGTCCTTCCCCGAGGGATCAACACAACTTTCCTTCGTGCTAACAAGGGCACCAGAAGGACCAACCTCAACCTCAGGAGGTGGTATAAATCCTTGAGATTGCATTTGGGACTGCATCTGGGATTGCAAATGACTGAAGGACAACATGAGTTGTTGAGTCACTTTTTCAGTAATCGACTGCTCCAGCTCTTCCCTGATATTCTGTTTCAGTCGATCCAAGTCTTCTGGGTTCATGGACTTTGACGTGCGAGAGCTTGTTGAAGC
>PYAF01003926.1:447144-457355 GCA_007407185.1 Glycine tomentella | reverse complement strand
CAAGGTATCCTGCAATGAACATAAATACTACATGAGTTTTCAAATTTATTGTTTTTATAATTAATGACCATTGAAAAAATAATTAACTTACAATCCTTTCTGCAATTTCACGTGCTGCCTCAGATGTCATGTCTCCTGATTTTTTTATGCGAGCCATCTTCCACTTCACGTGTCGCTTAACAGGAGATGGAGGATGAACTATTGTTTCGGTGCTCCCAGATTGGGCTGCTTCCTCCAATCGTTTCTTTTGTTTTTCCTCCATTAACTTTTGTTCTAATAAATCATAACCCCCGCGAGACAACACATGAGGGGCAGTGTTTAGTTTCTGGGCGGCTTGAGCCTTCTTTCTAACATCCTATTACAATTACACAGATAGTTGTCAACAAAATACACTTGAAAATATTGCATAATTTCCAAATTTGAAAACAATGCAAGTCAACTAACCTCCCATGAAGCGGCTCTACGACTCTCACAAAATTGGTGCCACTTTTCTTTGCTGATTCCGTATTTCTCACAGACCGTGTCGTCGTCCTCCTCCTTGCCTTGTGCCAGAGCCCATTTGGAAGTCAAATCTGACTTAAACTGCCTCCATCACTCTCCTACTGTCTGAAGAATTTTCTTTTTCGTCCTTTGGTCGAACGCTTCAGGTATTTCAAATTCAGCCTGCGTTCCAAAAAACACATTTAACAATTACAATATCATTTTAATTGTATTAGTTCAACTAATTACAATGACATTGACATTGAACATTAATTCTAATACCTGAATGTCCTCCCAAATCAAATCTTTCTGAGCTGCAGGAACTTCCTTCCAGTTACCAATTGTGACATCCACCTTGTTCCGAGCGATGACCCCCAAATACGTCCTCAATTTCTTTTTATAAGGACCATCAGCCTTCCCAGTGACAGGATCCACATGAACCAGTGGTCTCTCGGCACCGACAGGTCTGGTAGCCAATGACCTCAGCCGTGTTGCTTTTCTAGTCTTCTTCGATGTAGACGGCAAATCAGGAGGAGGAGGAGGAGAGCTCGGTGGTGTAGTCATGTGCCTTTTAAAAACAACATTAATTAAAGTTAAGTGAAAAGTAAAAAGTAAAGTAAGATATGAAATTGTAAATATGGAAGCAAGTAAATATAGAATAAAGATTACATTAAACAATGTTAATTAATTCTCCTTCATCATGATCATCTCGATTTGCATAAACGTCGTCAACTTCTTCTTGTTCGTTGACATTAGGCATATGTGTCGAGAAAGGAGTCACACTAGTATCAAGGGTTGAATCATCATCTTCAAGACTAAGACCAATGGTTTTTCCATGTAGAACCACTGACCACCTTTCTGTTGTGGTTTTAACATTCGTAATATGTGGTCTAGTATTTTTTAGCTATGGTCACTACAAAGGTGCATATGGAGAGCATTAACAGGTGGGGAAAGAGGGAAAAAGAAAAGGAAAGAATAGTCAGGTCACTAAAAAGGTGCAAGACAGCATGGGTCACATGGCAAAGTAAAGTGAGCCCCGTTCACGAACAGCAAGAAAGGTGAGCCCCATTCAGGAACAGCAAGAGAAGAGAAAGATGACTAGTTCCAAAAAAATAAAACAGTTTAGCTATTATCATATGGTTAGTGGTTCAAGCTTTCCTAAAAACCAATCTTGACCCACAAAGAAAGGTATATACAAGACCATATTCCAGATAATCATTCCTGAATCAAAATAAATGGAAGATATAACAGTTTAGTGGTTCAAGCTTTTTGACAAACATGTAGTAGGCACGCAAAAAAAAAACAGCAATACTAAATAATGTTAAACACGTAAACATAATAATGCTCTTTTTAGCTATACATCACATCACCATTTACGATACACTTAACGCTAATCACACAAAAAACACTTCACTATAATATCGGCAATACTATTAAAATAATATTCCCAGCCTTCATATTAAAATAATCTAAATTCCATGACAACAACAACTATCAAATAAAAAAAAACAAAAACAAATGAATATTCAATTCCCTTAATGAACACAACGAAATGTCGGAAAGGCAAGAGCAAATTAAACATGGCATTCCTACACAAGAGACTTACAGTCACAGTAGGAACTAGGAATTAGGAAGCAATGTTTTCATTTCCATGTTTCTCTGATGCTAAAATCCTTCTGGTTGCTATGAAGAAACACTGAAATTAATTGAGGTAAACGAAAAGAAAAAATAAACAAAAAGATGAACCCTAAGATGAAATTGGGAACAAAGACTTACCGTCACAGTAGAAAGCAAATGCCAGGGAACGGGGAATGAGAAAAGAATTATTAACTATTTATAGCATCAACAATTTAAATTAAGGGATCTAGTCCACGTGCTTCAATCGTCGTGAGTTCTCATAAATTTTTTATATGAGTTTAATTTTTATAAAAAAAAAATATCTATAATATATAATTGTTTAAATGTGTTATTTATTTATAATTATAAGTCTTATAATATCACAAATTTAAAAATTCTACGCATAAATTCCAAGTTGTTAAAGTAAATGTTTAATTTAATAATTCTCATTTTTTTTTGTTGATTCTTGGTTTGAAAAGTTTTTTTACTGATAAAAAATAGTTAAACGACAAATAAAAAGGTACTTTTCACTAGTGTTTAATTGTTAGTGATTTTTTGTTTGTTGAAGTCATTACCTACTTAAGATATGGGTCTCGTGTCGTGGTTGGATATTTTCATGGGCCATGTACTATAATGAAAGCAAATTGAGCAGAGAAAGTTGTATATATCAATAATTTTTTTTAATGAATTTTCAATTTAAAACTTTTTATATTAATAATGTATGGTCATTAAATTATTTTTTAAATTGAATTATTTATACAAAAATTTTAATCTTGCTTAAACTTTTAAAATTAATTAGTAGTTACTTTAAAATAAACAATAATTAAATCAAAATTTAAAAAAAATAGGTTGTGTGATAAAATGGTAATTTTAGCTATTAAAAAATGAAAAATATAAAAAATACATTCTTTGACACATTTTTTAAAACACATTCTCTTTTATTCATTATAATTTTTAATACATTTTAAATAATTAAAAAATATGTTTGAAAAAATATGTTAACATGGTTATGTTAACATCGATTTTTAAAAAACTGATATTAACATTACTTTGTTAACATTAGAATTTAAAAAACTGATGTTAATGAAGTAATGTTAACATCAGTTTTTAAAAAAACTGATGTTAATAAAGTAACTTAACATCAGTTTTTTAAAAAATCGATGTTAACGCTACTTCATTAACATCAGAGTTAAAAAAATCGATGTTAACGAATTCATGTTAACATCAGTTTTTTAAAAATCGATGTTAACGAATTAACATTAACATCAGTTTTTTAAAAATCGATGTTAACAAATTAACGTTAACATCAGTTTTTTAAATTCTGATGTTAACGAAGTAATGTTAACATCGTTTTTTTTTTAAATCGATGTTAATGTCACTTCATTAACATCAGTTTTTTAAAAAAATGATGTTAACTTAGTCATCATAATTACGAATATGCCATCATATTTTTGTTAACATCAGTTTTAAAAAAAACTGATGTTAATTACGTGATGTTATATCCTTATTTTGTAGCAGTGATAGTCACTTATTAAATATATGTACATTTTTTTGTGGACAAATAACTATATATATGTACTGTTATCAAGCTTATAGATCAATTTAGCATGAAGTTATTATTTTTATTTAATCATTAATTCATTGTTATTGAGTTTGAGTATATACAATCGTATTAAATATTTAAAAAGAAAATCTTATTGTGTTTTATAATCTTTAAATATGATTATTTCTTATAGAAAATATTGATGTATGTAAAAATAATAACAAATTACATTTACACTTCCTAAAATATTCTCTAATTACACATGCATCTTCTTCTTTTCTTTACCCTATAAAAAATCTCTTAACTTTTAACATCGTTGTCTATTAACTTCAACAAATTATGTGCTGCACACGTCTTTTAAAGATTTTTCTTTTATCTAAAATATTCTTAATTGTCTTCTTTGTGGACACTGATTAAAAGGATGAGTCTGAAGATTTTTTTTCCAGAAAAAACAAATTCAAACCAATTTTTCCTATTTCAACTCCCAACAATACATTCATTATTCAACAATCCAAATAAACACCCATGTAATTAATCCAAGAACAAATTCAGAACCACAGGCAGTCATATGTGAGTCTAATTCACCTTCCGGTGAGAATTTTGTTCCCAAAACCAGCGTAACTCATAACCCAAATCTGTTCCCATATTCGTTTCCAAAACCAGCGCTGCATTCACATCGCTAACCCAGTTTCTCAAACTCACAAAAACCCTTGTTTATTGCAACCGTAAAACCACGAAAGCGCACAAAACTTATGCACCACTTGATATTGCTTAAAGACTAACTAATAAATGGGTGCAACATCCAACATATGATGAACTCACCATATGGAAAATTAGGAAACATTCACTGTAAGAGAATTTTAAAATAGTAGACAAGAAATAAAGGTCACAGGTTGAGACGTAAGGTGTAAATATAAAACTCTTTTATGGGAATATAGTCAAAGCCTCAAAGGCCATCTTCTCCTCCCTCTCCTCCACCAGTGGACATAGCGCCGCACGCAGGACGGCTAGTTTTTTCTTGACGTGTGAGTTACAATTGAGGTGAAGTGTTCCTAACACTTTAGCAGAAAATTACAATCTATTTTGTATTCAAAATATACAACATATAATAAATAGAGAAAAATATTTTTATGTATCCAAATGTGCATTCTTAAAGTAACAAAATTTTTCTTCAATAATACGAAGATTCTAAGTATATCCATAGCGAGACCAATATCTAAGAATAGGCTTGAATTTTTCTAATTTTTATCTAGTGTACTTTGCTTTCATTAGATGCTTCTATTTATAATGATAGAGATATATGGATTTGGACATTTTCAAAGAGAAAAATAAAGGAAAGAAATTATTTAAAATAATTTCATATATCTTTATCTTTATACAAATAAAAAATAATTATACTGTTTACTATAACTAATCACATGATATAAGACAAAGATAATCCACAATTAATCACATGACTAATTACGATAACTAATCACATGATCTAATTCTGATATAAAGCGATAGAATATTATTCACATTTATAAAATAATACTCTTCTTTATATTAATTATACTATTTCACTAAAATATTTATTTGACTAAATTCTCTAATTTAATTATCAAATAAATTATTTTCTTTTTGCAAAGATTGAAACACTCGTTTGTGTGTGACCCTGTAGATTGACTACTAAATCAATAGTAAATTAATCATAATTAACTTACTAATCAAGGTAGGCGTCTAGCAATACTCCTTAATGTCTTGATAGCATGAAGTAACATCTTTTACCTTCAAAAACCAATAGAAGAATAATGTAATATTTTCTTCCATCATTTATAGCTCAAGGTTAACTTTAGAGTATAGTATTATTGTCCAACCCTAATAAGCTAACATATTTAATCAATTAATGACTTAAGAAACTCTTTTCTTCTTACATTCAATTGCCCTGACCAAGGTCTTAATTCTATCATAGAGCTCAAATTCATTACCTAGAGTTGATAAATTCCTTTTTGATTAATCATTAATTCTACAAGTATTTAATCATTTCAATATTCATTCAACTAGTGTCCTAAGACATTAGGTGTCGAAATTAAAACATAATAAATATCTTGTTAATTACTATGATAATCTCATGTCAAAGAAAACTATTATATTTCTTCTTGAGAACTTCTTGTTGACATATCAAGGCAATATTAACTATTAGAAATTCTCAATTGAGTCAATTCAATGATGACATCATCTATATATGCAATTATGCAATTTAATAAATGGAATCTATTAATCGTTATTCAATAAAGATCATTACACACATATTGATCTATCTGGATTATTGATATCCTATTCACAATACTCCTACAATCAAGAACAATTTAGATTAAAATCATAAAGGACTTTTTCTCATTATCACAATCTCTATCATGATAAAAAGTCTTTAATTTTAATCAAGAACTTGTCAAATTAACAATTTAATAAAATAATAAATATGATAATAAAATAAAGAACAACTTTTTACTAAAATTGATAACTAATGGATTGAATCTTAGGCATACACATTTATCCCTAACAGCCATAACTAGCGATGGACGCATATGGGGGCTGTGGACACCGATTGTTCCATTCTTCCACTAGATCCGCTGCAACTGTGCACAAGAATGACTTTTCCAGTGCACAAGCGATAGTCAAGGTGAACCGATAGCAAAAAACATTGTTGTACTTTAAGTAGAATAAAGGGACAAGAAAAAATGAGTCTGAAGCTGCGTAAAAGAGGAACAACGAGCAGGGAGGAAGGGTGGAGCGACATGAAAGAGAAGTAATAGTTTAGGGGTAATTTTGGGTTTTTATAAAATATTGGGTAAATATTTATTTCATATTCGAGGAATCAATATTGGATAAATATTCTTAGGATTCTCAAGGATCGATTTGTGGTGATTTAATGTTTGCATCAGTGATGTTACAAATTGATTCATATGTATTAATATTATTTGGATATTGAGTATATGAACAATGAAATCCAATACTACGTTTCTCTTGAATTAATTAAATTCACGTTACTTGTTTTTGTAATCTTTCGTATTTGTGAAGCACTAATTCTATTATTTATGTTATTTCCACTACTTTCATTATTTCAATCATTTTTGTTAAATCCATGAGATTTCAACTAAATTTATTGTACATAACTATTGAATTGTATACTTTTATCTGGAGAAACTGAGTAACTCAAGTCCATGTGGACACGATCTCTTTTACAAAATTTGTAACCTGCGACGACATTGGTACGCTTGCCAATAGTCTAACAAGTTTCTGACATCGATGCCGGGGACTTGAGTTGCTCACTCAGTTCTTTCGGATTTAAATTTTTCATTTGAATAGGCCATTTTCCTTACTTTAGTTATTTATTTTGTTTTGATTTTGTATAAATTCTCTCTTTATATATTTTATTTTTGCTAACCTCGATACTTACGGTTTGTTGTAGTTTGCTCTTTTTCTTTTATGCGAGTTAAATTTCGTGTAGATAAATTGTTATTTGATCCGGAAATTGCCAAGACTTAAAGGAAGAACAAGAAGAAAAAGAAACAAGCAACCAATAAGCCACTGGGTAAAACTTCTTCTATTGATTCTCCTTCACCAAAAAATCCACTTGTAATTGATATTATGGCTGATAGAGGAGGAGAAGGAAATAGACCACCAAGGAGGACTCTTGGTGACTATGCTTATCAACAAGAACCAAAGCATCACAACAACATAGTCATTCCTCCTTTCAGTAACAAGGCTGTAGAATTAAAGCCAACATTGCTCAGTCGAATTGGTTCACAACTTTTGCTGGAATGGATCATGAAGATCCATACACACATTTGTCTACCTTCATGGAGCTATGAAGTACCATGAGAGCTTCTGATAAATATTATGAAGTTGTCTACCTCATATTTTCGTTCTCCTTGACGGGTAAAGTAAAGATATGGCTCAAATCACATCCAAACAAAAATCTCAACACTTGGGAAGAAATGGAGGAAAAATTTACTCTTCTCTCTCCTATCTTCGCGTTGTTCTCCCTCTAGTTTCTCATCTCAATGCATTTTTCAGTTTTGTATGGCTTTTTAAATGAAACAGTGCAAGAGGTGCCAGACCAACTCGCCCAGGCGAGTTGGTTACTTCAGGCTGAAATAATTTCACTCTAAAATTCTACAAAAAAGGCCCTTTTACCCTTCATTTTGGCTTGATTTCTGGATCCAACAAATAACCATCAGAACATATATAAGAAATGCATAGATGAATCTTTCATATTTAAACAACAATATTTATAAATGTACAAAATATAAAACAATTAGAATTAAGGGAGGTTTATAATAAAACTAATAAAATCAAAAGATAAGTGACAACAATCAGAAATGAAAAGTTTGTTTATTTTTATATAAGGGAATTGAGTACAAAGTTTATGAGTAATAGTAGATGACGGATGTCCTAATCTATGCTATGGTGTCATGCATCAAAGGCAGTAGAATCATTATTAATATGAGCATCTATGATAGATTCATTAGAAGATGCCAATATATGTTTGTGAGGAAGAATATATGGTCCATTTTGCACTTCAAAGGTTCCAATCATCCTCTTAGAGTTGGTGTGCTAAATAACCCAATTAGAAGAAGAGAAAATCCGTGTGCAATTGAAAGAAAGAAAGAGATTGTATATAGAAATGAGATTAAATTGAAATTCTGGAACATGTAAAACGTTAAAAAGGGAAATAGAGTCAGAGATCTGTATGTTTCCAGAGTTAAAGGCAGCAAAGATATTGTCATTTGGTAATTAGACAAAAATTGGTCAAATAGGGTGGTATGTTGAAAATAAATACTTGTGAGGACACACAGGCATAGTGGAGTCTGTATCAAGAATCCAATTGATAGAGGGGAGGGAGACAGTACCTGATTGTGTGACATTAGAGATTATATTCTTTGTAGGAGCAACACGGTTGTCAGACTTACCCTATAGACTGTTGGATGATGTCGAGGCCTGAGTTTTGGAGGCTTGAGTAAGGTAAGGAGGTGTTGGTAATCTCAGGATGTAAGTTGAAGAGAAGGTGTTGTAGTGGTTGGTGGAGGGATATGGTTCTCAAAGTTGTTGGGTATTGAAGTAGTACTAATAGCAGTGGATTCAGGAGTTCTTGTACGGTATCCAGGAGGAAAACCATGCTTAAAATAGCATGTATCAATGGTGTGATAAGGGCAGCCAGAAAAGGTACATTGTTCAGTGTTGTTATAGAGACCATGTCCTCAACCACCAAAATTTATGGTGGTACCTCTTCCCAGAAAGGTGCTAGTGCAGTTTGAATTATTCCAAGAAGCATTGGTGTTGGAAGCACTAAGGGTTGAGGAATCACCAATGGGAGATTCAAGATTCTTATGTTCTTGTTGAGATATCATGGCAAAAGCTTTGTTGATTGATGGAAGAGAATCAAGCAGAAGGATTTGAGCTTTAATAGTATGAAAGCTATCATTGAGGAACTTTAAGAAATAGATAACATATTCGGTTTCTTTATACTGTTTCATAATTTTGGTGAGATTACAAGAACAATTAGAATTACAAATACAAGAACAATCAGTGAAAAAGGTGGAACAATGCGATCACCTTGTCGTATTGAATGAATTTCCTGAAGAATATCAGAAACACGAAAATTGTTACCTTTGAAGTATCGCTCTTCCAGATCAAGCCATAAATTTCACTCATTATCAATGTACACCGTGCTCTGTACAATGTGTGTCGTCAAGCTTCGATTAATCCAAGAAATGACTATGGTGTTGCAGCGTTCCCATGCATCGTATAGAGGATCAATCTTGGGAGATCAAGTATGGTACCATCCAGAAATTTATGTTATGTTTTTTTTTTGTAAGGAGGGCGCGTCACATAGCTCGGCTCCATGAGTTGAAGTTGTACCATTTAGAGCTGGTGACACCAAGATCGCTCCTGGGTTCTCGCCGGGATGAAGGTAATAGGGGTGTGTTTGGCTTGGATTAGAAGAGGGTGTGCTCTCTACCATGGAAGAAGATGAAAATGGTGGAAGCTAAAGAATGTTAATTTGAGAGATTATTGAATCTGAGAATTATAAAGAGAGAGCACTATTGAATCTGACCGTCTTCAAATGGTGCCTTTCTAAGACGGTTGCCACTAAACCTGTAACACCCCGTAGGCCTCCGACGTGTTATCATTAATAATATCAGATTAGCGCATAAAAATATCAATCACATAACTCAGCGGAAGCATAGGATCGTTTTCTTGATACATTATGTATGGAATCACATAATAGAACCATAAAATCACGTCCCTGCTGATCCAGTTTATCAAAAACAACATAATAAGACAGATAACAGATCTTTAGGCAGAGTAACAACAATATAAATATAGACATGTACTCAGGGAAGGTATCATATACATATCATCAAAGTTCTGTACAATATATACATCTCCGGTTCACACCACACACGGTGCTACAAAAGAATATAATCCCTCAGTAGGGGTATACAGAACTATAACAAAACAAAACAAAATGGAGCCTTCAAGCTCTCCATGCTGCTCCTCAGCTAGGCAGCCTAGTCTCTGATGG
>PYAF01003926.1:434341-447044 GCA_007407185.1 Glycine tomentella | reverse complement strand
TATAAAAATAATGTTATTTTTACCTATTGATAATTTCTATAATTAAATAATATTGAAATTCAACTTAAAAATAAAGATAAAACAAGGAAAAATGAAAAGATGAACGATTAATTAAGGATATCAAGTATATATATAGATAAAAAAAAATAAAAGTGGATAGTTTAAGAAAGTTGAGAGGATAATATTTTGTGTTAGACATAATATGTGAAATGTAACTACAAAGAAAAAGAAGAGAGTGAGAGTTCCATAATGTAAATTGGGTATTTTTCAGCTACTATTATTAGTAACTAACTTTTAATCTTCTTTTTCATGTATGATTCTAGATTTATACTCACAATTTTAAAATTAATGAGACCTTTTTTTATTATAATTTTAAATAGGGTAAAATATGCTTGGAATCTTGTAAAATTTGATAAGTATTAATCTTATCCTAATAAAAAATTTGTATTAATTTGATCTATGTAAAAATAACATATTTTTACTAGTCCTTACTGGTCACTCCATTATACGGCAACATGACGTGACTAACAAACTTATATGTGTAATTTAATTACAAATAAATTAAACAATTTATGGCGGTGGTGGTCGTTGTGACGATTTTGACATAAATTAAACTTTAAGATATTTGTGGTGAAATGTGATTTTAATTTGAATTTAAAATGTTTTAATCTTATTCTTTCATTTTAATTTAATGATTGATATTAAGCATTTTCATTCTCACATGATGATTCTGATATGATAAATTATCTATCTATCTATATATATATAGACATGATTTTATTATTAGTTAATAAAATACTAGATACTTCCTTAAGAAAAACTAAATACTATAATCACTTTTCTTCCAAGTATATAATATTTTAGTAAATGAATATTCAGAAGTAACTTGAAAAAACAATGCTTCTTTTTAAGAGGTAAAAGATTTTGTTTTTTCTACTTGACCATTGCCCATGAATTTGACTTTATTTGCGGTATAGGAATGGTACTTTTTTCTGTTGCGGAAGAAAAATATATTTTTTTAATGAAAAAGTATATTTAAATTGATTGGTCAATGATCATTCACACAAAAATTTGACCTCGTGCAAAATCCGATCCTTGTGAATTGAAAACCAATCTTACAAATAACAATAAAATTATTATCAGCATTGATTTGTTGTGTTGACTAAACACACAGAAATCGGAATCTCCAAAAAAAAAAGTATTTGACCAGTTAAATAAAATAGATAAGTTTTAAATTAAACATTATTAAGGGCTTGGGTCTAGTCCTTCCGTTAGCTTAACTTTTCTTTTGGGTATATAAAAAAAGACGATTGGGTCTAAAATAAAAAGTTGTTCTAATAATGGAAGGGTAATTGCTAATAATATTGAAAGTGCTTACATCTGAATTGTATTTGGAGAAGGATAGAAAAATATATAAATTAGATAACGATCTTGATGTTCTTTTAAAACTAAAGAAAGTCTTGTATATAAGATAACTAAATTAATACATAATCTTATACCGTAAATAATTATTAAACCTTATAACTCTTGATATTAAGGTCTATTTAATCACATTTGATGTTTTTTATAGGCATTTAATAAAATTTGTTTGTTCTTCTCAAAATGTATACATTCTTATAAATAAAAAGTATAAATTCTGTGTCTAAAAAAATTAGAGAGAAGAACTCAAAATAGAGAAAATACAGTAACTTTATGTTTCACCGCTTCAGAAAACGGGTCTCAAAAGATTACACATCACGAAATTTAAGAGTTATCTCAAGGTGAGTTTTCAAAATGAAAAATGCTTATCGGTACGAATTCGTATTTGCACGAAATATTTTACCATCGCTCACTGTTGAATTATGTCAAAGACTTTGATTATAAAATTACTCATCTAAACTCAACCAAGCTTTGATTTCTTATAGTGTTTGTTAATAAAACTTTCGCGCTATATACCATTACTGTTTCAGAAAATAGGAGACAACGGTGAGTAATTTTTTTTTAAAAAAAAAGACTCACAGTAAAAGATAAAATTATTGGACAAAAGGTAATATTTCTATCTAAAAGGTAAAAGATTAATTATAATAATTAAAGAATTACCAGTATAAAATCTGTTAATACTTTAAAAAATATTCAATACTTAATTACCACATCTCTTTGTGAGTGATTATTTGTCTCTCTCCTGTGTTCTTCCTTTTAATTTCTTCTTCTCAGTTACCCATAGACTACTTTCTCTCTTCCTCTTTCTTTATATGCTTTTGAATCTTCAGCATAACCCAACAACCACACTAGGTTTTCGTTTTTTGTTCTGAATTCAAAATAGTATTTTTGCTTCTCTCTCATCAAATCTTGGATTCAGTTTTGGTTTTCCAAAGGTATAGAAGGTTTCTTTCTCATGCATAATCCTTGCCGTTTTTCTTCTTCTTGGTTATTGTTGTTTCAGATTCTTCTCTTTCTTAGCCTTAGCTCATTCTTTGTTTTTTTGTTTTTTTTTCTCCTTAGATGGATAAAAAAGATAAGTATACGGTTTCAGATCATGGGTGGGGCGAATCTTGCAAGAAAGAGAAGATGAAAAGATCGCTCTTGGGTTCTTGCAAAGCTGAGGTTGAATCAACAACGGCTGATGAGGCAACTGCAGCGAAAAGCCCTTCACCAACGCTACCTGAGTGCAATATTTGCGGCAAGGTCTTCAGCAGCGGCAAGGCTTTGGGGGGTCACCGAAGATCGCACTTTCAAAAGCACCAGAAGAAGGTAAAAGTCCCTTTCACCAATCACTCGTCAAAAGCTGGTGATTACGATGTTGATGATGATGGGAAACGCGTTTGTTGCATTTGCCAGAAAGAATTCCCCACCAAGAACGCCTTGTTTGGCCACATGCGATCTCACCCTGAGCGGTCATGGAAGGGTGTGTCTCCTCCCACTCATTCTCCCAATAAGAACTCCTCATCTTCTTCTCTCTCTTCTGCTTACTCTTTTTCTTCCCAAAATTCTGATTTTATGGAGAAAAACATGGAAGAGGATCGTGATGATAATTATGATGATTGTGTTGGTGGGGGTCGGGGTAATGGTGATATTATTGATCTTTCAACTTTTACTTCACCCAGTTGGCTTAAGACCGATGTGAGGGGCAGAAAGTGTATTGGGGCTTATGAGGCTGCTGAAACCCTCACTTACCTAAGTGCTTATTCTAAGTACTTTTGCAGTGAGTCTAATAGGGTTTCTCCGAAGAAGGATGAAGTGCTGCCGAATAGTGCTCCACCTCTAATCAAGCTTGGCAAAAGGAAGGTTGGTGAATGGTCATCGAGCAAGAAACATGAGGTGAAAAAGATTAAGTTTTATCTGAATGGTGAATTGAAGATCGGAAAGAAAATGGATGGGGCCGGTGAATTTGATGATGCTGAGGGTGAGAAGCTGAATAGGTGCAAGGGTTTATCTAAATCTGGGGTTGGAAGAATTTTGTATATGGATGAGGAGGTGGAAGAGGAGAAGGGTGTGGACGAGGGTTTCGACGATGTGATCACTGAGGTGATTGCTCCTGCTAGGGTGCAACATCACATTGATGAAAGGAAGGTGAAGAGGGCGGTGGACCATAAAGGGAAGAACAGTAAGAAACTGGTGCTGAAATCTAAGGCAAAAAACACAGAATATGAGAATGGAGGTCAAGAGAAAGAGAATGTGGGTGGGTATAAATGTGGTGCTTGTGGGAAAAAAATTTCGACTTTCCAAGGCTTGGGAGGGCACAGATCAGTGCACAAGGAGAAGAACACTGTGATCATGGACGAGTCGAACCGCTCCGAAGCTGCTGTTGCTGATCAAGAAGATAATTCTCCGATCTCTAGTAACATGCACAAGGTGAATGAGGCCACAATGAATGAAGCACCATTACCAACAGACGAGACAACAGCGAATGAAGAAGCACCATTGCTGGCAGATGAAGCATGTCAATCTTCTCCAGGTACCAAGAAATTGGACTTTGATCTGAATGAGCTGCCTTGTGCTATGGAGGATTAAGCAATTTGTATAGTTCTCCATTTTGCTATACTATATGTTTTATATCAATCTTGCAATCTTCTATGTAAGTTTCAATGGTAGTTTTTTAGTTTTTAGAATTTCTATGGTAGGCTCTAAAACTTAAGAGTTGTGGTACAGTTATCGATAAATTCTCTCCGACCTTTCTCTGACTCTTATGTGCTTAAAACTCATTCAGGTATTGGTCTAGAAAATAATTGTACCAAAACTCTTGACTTTACTTGGTACCATAGTAACTCTCCTTTGTTTTAATTACTTGATTATTAAGCATGCTTTCAGTTTATATATATATATATATATATATATATATATATATATATATATATTTCATACTGTTTTTCCATTATATGACAGTGTTCCGTAGATTTTTAACATATGTTGATTTTATCTTTTATATTTGATTTTCAATTTCCTTTTAGAGCAAGTCTTAATTTTTTTGTCTTTTAAATTTCTGTTGTTTTGGACTCATCACTGAGACTCTTTTTAATATCACTTTGACTGCATGGATCAATTTATAATTCCGATCCACGATTCACAATAATTTGATTTATAAATTGAAAAGAAAATATTTATATATTAATTATAAAAGCAAAATAATTTAAAAAATATAGTCCACTGTGTTTTTAAATATTAATTATGCAATAAGATTTCTGTTGTATTTCTTAAATAATCTGTTTTTTTTTTTTCTTTTTCAAAAAGTCAAATTGAAATTATTTATAATTTAGAGCAATCAAAGGAAATCAAGCAGATGCGATTTTTGTTTAGTACTCATATTTTTATCTAATTTATGCAATAAATCAAAGAATAAAAAACTATTGCAGATTAATATAATTAAGATAGTAATTAAAAATTACAGATTATTCGTTTCCTCTTATTCTCTTCCCTTCCGCACCTTCAGACCGCGTGAATCTTACTAGTTACTCCGGTGTTTTAGTCTGTCTCCGCTACAATGACGCTCTTCCACTGCCATAGTGACCGGCGGCGACGCCAGCGTCCTCTGCTCTCGGAGGTGTCACCACCTTCTCCCTTCGCAGCTGAATCACTTAAACAGCACGGTTTCTATTGCTTGTGGGAGAGAGGCAGAAACCACGTATATAACGACGTCGTTTTCTGTGTTGTTTATGCGGGAAGACATGGGCTACAGTACGGGATGTTGGAGAAAGTGAAGGGTTAAAATCGGAAGAAAAAAAAGGAAAAAAATATCTAGCCATTGATTTTAAAATCAATTAATTTATAATTTTGATTGGTCAATCATATTTTGGACTCGCTCAATGTTTTTAATTCACTTTTTAAAACTTATTATTTTTAACTAAAAATCTTTATCAATTGAATCATTGAAATTAAATTATTTTGAACATTTTTTTCCTCAAAAACTCTTAAATTTACCCAAAATAAAGTTACTTAATTATCCTTCTCTTCACATGTCCATCCTCTAAATTCTTTCAAATTTTTTTGAACTTTTAAATTTCCATCTTTTAAACTTTCATAATTTCATTTCTTAAATTCATCAACAAGAGAGATTTGGTCTAGTGACTGGGACTATTAACAATAAGAGGGGTTTGGTCTAGTGACTGGGACTATTAGGAGTGCACTGATATATTTTTTAATCACTTTATAAAAATGGTTTGGTTAATCGTATTGATTTTATAAAATGGATTAGTTTTTTCTTAAAAAAAATTAGCCTTTTAGGTTTGATTTGGTTCAACTTAACTCCATATTTATTTTTAATCATACATGGATCACATTTTTAAATAACTAAATCAAACCAAACTTCTTTTAAAAATGATTATGTTAATCGAACAGTTTTCATAAAGTGGATCGATTCAATTTTTTTTCTCCAAAATAGTTTAAATTTTCAAAATGGATTGATTTGGTTCATGTTTTTCTAATCAACATATTGAAACAAATAGAAGGTCTATATGTGAATCTATAATCAATTATCTAATCAACATAGAAGAAACTAAAATTCTCATATTGAAACAAATTAATTGATTATTCTTTTTATAATTAATTAACCAACTTCTAGAATTGCATAACAAAGGGGATTGTGATGATTAATCAATTACCTGTTTTTATAATTGATTAAATTTATTTCAACTGTCAAAATTTATAAATAGCCCTATGTGTTTTCTTTTTAAGAGACTCTTGATTCATTCAGTTTTAGAGAAAAAACATTTCAAGAGAGTCTTCTAAAAAAATAGCATTGTAATAAGTTTGAAGATTGAAGTTAATCAAAGAATCCTTCATTTTAAAATCATGTTTTGATCATCTTGTGAAGAAATATTGAAGATTAAAGATTTACACATTTAAGGTGTATTCAATCCTTTATCTGTTAATCTTTTAGATTATTGTTCTTGGTTAGAGTTACCAATGATATTGGAGAATTCATAGGGTTTCAATTATGGATCTTTTCTTGTAGGGTTCAAGAGAAAAAATTGTTTTCTATTAGAGAATTGTGTGTGCATAGTGTTTGTACTAGTGTTTTCTAAATAGTGGAAGTTATAAAAGGACTTAGAACAAATTGGATGTAGATTCGGATTGAACTTGACCAGTATAAATTCTTGTGTGATTCTCTTATTCTCTATAATTATGAGTTTTGTAATCATCTTAGGAGTGGAATTGATTTCCAAGGGTCATCATAAAAGTTTCTATTTTTCTAAAGATCTTTTGGAGAAACTTTGATTGATTTAAAGAAGTGTTTTTAAATCGATATTAAGAAAGATTTGGTAAAGATTTTGAAATAATCTATTCAACCCCTCCCCTTCTAGATTTTCAGCCTGATCCAACTCAAGGTGAATAGCCATTCCAATCCTAAAACAATGTTAGCACCTTCAATAGGGAAGAGATAGAAGGGAATGCAAAAATCATGTCCTTGCAAGTGTAAGGGAACTTGGGGATAAAATCCCTTGCAAAAGACGTGTTCATCATTGCCTACGATGACTGAAAAGTCAGGTGTAGTAGTGATAGGCAAGTAAAGGTGGGATGCAAGGCGTGGCTGCAATATATTTTATGAGAACTACATGTGTCTAATAGAACCATGATAGTGAAACTATGAATACGACCCTGGAATTTGAGAGATTTAGGTAAGGTGTGGCCATTGCAAGCTTCAAGGGAAAGCTAAAAATGAATGGCATCAAAATTTAGAGTAGGGCAAGGAGCATTAGCATGTTCAATAGGTGCGTATGTGTCAGGTAAGTCATCATCCATCAAAAGGAGAAAATGACCATTTGCACATTTATGGCTAGGAACAAATTTCTCATCACAGTAATAACAAAGGTCTTGATCTATGTGTTCCTACATTTGAGCTAAAGAGATTCTTTTAATGGGAAGGTTATTGGTGGAAGGGGTAATGGGCTAAGGTGCTTTATAGGTAATTGAAGGGGTGGTGTGGGTAGAAGGGTAATATTGTCTAGTGCGAGAATCTCTAATTTTGTCTTCAAGCAATTTAGCAAGACCAATTACCTGGGTAATGGAATAAGGATGATGAATAGAAATTTCTTTATGGATACAAGGTGTTAAACCAGAAATAAAACAGTTTAAAATGATATCAGGTGAGTCTAACAATTCTGTTACACAACTTCTCAAATGCTACCTAATAATCTACAAAGCCAATTTGGCGAAGGTTAAAAAGTTTTGCCTAATGATTAGCATAAGTGGAAGGCCCAAAATGTAACAACTCGCCTCGTTGCTACGATATCACTATTATAAACGTGTAGTTTCAATTTTTAATGAAAACTCCATTAATTTGTTTATGAAAATGAGAGTAAATTTTTTGCAATACTACACTCACCAAACAATACACAAATGCGAAACTAAATAAAATATACATATATATATATAAATTGAACCATTATATGTCATTCACATGTCAAAACATAGTTTAGTTTTTACATGTATCTAAGCCTGAAATTTACATGCCCAACCAAAAAGAATCAAGGAACCCACTAACAAAGAGTTGATAACAAAACACAACTCTTTTCCAAAATGAATTTCAATGTTATCACATCCGCTTGGCAGCTCCAACAAAAAAGATTCCCCTCCAATGTCACCTACTGCTACCCATCTGCTCCCACAAACGAAGGTTCATGATCATCATAGGTACCAACCACACAGTAAAAAATTGCAAGGGTGAGTTTATTACAAGATTAACAAATACCAAATGACAATGATTAGCAAGAAAACAATAATAATAATAACCACAATCACTCTCAATAATCAATTAGTTCAATATACGCTCAACCAACTAGTCATCAACTTTTCCTCAATTCAAATCAATTATGCTCAAAATGATGCATGCACCTGAATCAACTCTCAAATGTAATGTGGTACCATCCGTCAGGAAATAGCCTAAGCGTGCCCACATGACACTCTCACTTAGGAAAATGATTTAGTAGTTCGTCGGGGTCACCTTATCATGCACTGGTCACTCCTCCCCATGGTGATCAGCCTGAGTCACAAGGGAGTTCCAAACCAAGT
This sequence comes from Glycine tomentella, assembly GCA_007407185.1. Classification (NCBI taxonomy): domain Eukaryota; kingdom Viridiplantae; phylum Streptophyta; class Magnoliopsida; order Fabales; family Fabaceae; genus Glycine; species Glycine tomentella. The sequence continues at coordinate 438,560 of PYAF01003926.1, read as the reverse complement.
GACATGCCCCCGAGTACCCACATTTTTATCCTCAGAAAAACCATAGGTACGTACTGCCTTCATTCAATTTTCATGCAATTATGAAGTATGAAACATGGGTCCACCAATGCAGTGACCATGGATAGTTAAAAATTCTAAGCAATCCCTTTCCCTCTCCAGGGATGCTTAAAATTCTTAAACTCATCATCTTCCCTCCTAGGGATATCCAACAAGTTACTGCACCCTTCATGTACATACACAACATACATCCATCACGATGGCATTATCTCATCTATGCCATCATCAACATGAATATCATCAACAACATCAACATCATTTCATTTCAATATCATCAACAACATCAACATTATTTCATTTCAACATCATCATCATAAACATCAATATCATCTTAATCTCAATATCATCAATAACATAATCTCATACATTCACAATCCATAATATAATGAGGCTTGTATTTTAGGAAAACTCTAAATTAAAGAGAAAGACTGCAATATAGAAAACAAACTCTCATGCCCATTTAAAATTTAATAAAGAATTAAATAGGAGAATATACTATAAAATTCTGAACAGAGCCTCCTCTATAATTAAGACTTTTTTCAAAAATTCAATCATTACAACAACACATTATTCATAATTTTATGCATCAATAACAAATACATCTCATTCCATTAGTTAAAAATACAGTGTTTCTTGAAAGCAAGTCACAACAGGGACAAACATGCATCCCCATAATTGGGTTCCCTAACCCCAACTATGGTATCAAAATTTGTAAACAAATAATAAACTCCCCTCACATATATATAAATTCTCTCGTTAGCTCCTCACGGCTTTGTTTTGAGATATCTCAAGTTCACGTGCTTTGACCCAAACGTAGAGCTCTATATACCAAATCTAAAACAATTTAGTATAAATTTCAAAGACAAGGTTAACATTAACATTCGGGGTCAAATACCCACTCAAATTTAAAAGGGACTAAAATGATGTTTTGGAAGTCCACATAAAAAGGATATCATTTTGAAATTCTGATCACACCAATATGATTAGGGCTCAACGAAGGTCACAAAAATGACATCAATTTTATAAAAATGAAACTTTTACAGCGTCTCATTTTCAAAGGGTTTTCAAAAGATGTGTAAAAACACTCAATAACGATACCCAAATCACAAGAGATACTAAAAAAGTCTTAAAATAACTAGGAGAAGACAAAGAAACCATGGTTACCTCAAAGAAAACAAGAAAGGAGGAATGGAGGCTCCGTTCTCTACCGAATCCTTGAGTTGAGTTTTGAAGATTCCGCTCCGATTAAAGTGTTTCATCTTCGTGCGGTGGTCCGATGGCAAGTGGCGGTCACCGATGGCTGTGGGTGGTGGAAGAGGAGATTCTAGGGTTTGGGTGAGAGTTTAGAGAAAGAAAGAAGTGAAAAACACGATTTTTGGCACTGTTGAACGTATTTATAAGCTGCAGACCTCTCTTAGCGAGCTCTACTCGCTTAGCAAGTTCTACTCGCTCAACGCAATTTCCTCTTTGCTAAGCGGGACATGAAAAGTTGTTATTTTCCAAATCGCAGCAGTCAAAACATGCAGAGATGGGTTTTGAACCTATTGTTAAAATTTGAAGGCGATTTAATGATTAACGAATTCGAGATTATAGTTTTACTAAAACAGGTTTTGGGTCAAACTATCAATCACACATTTCAAACATAGATCAAACAAACTTCACATAACTTAACATCCACAACAAGTAGTTGCACAAGGATAATTTACAAACACTTCAACTAATCGAAAATAATCAAATAATCAAATAACACAAGAAATACATCAAACATATATTTTTAGTTATTGAAATTTCAGGGTGTTACACAAAACATAATTCTAAGGATCAGGTAAAAGAAAACCAATCTTTAAACTAAGTGTTATGTGACATCCATTTATACCAACTAAGGGCATCACCTTTCATATAGAAAGCAATCATGGGTAGCCTCTGTTCCATAGGAACATGATAAAAGTTGAAAAACTATTATGCTTGGAATTACCAATCAAGAGGTTATGTACTGTCAAAAGGGTTAAGATGTAACTTTGGTGGTCTAATGTTTTGGGGAATGAGGTTGGGGAAATAAAGAGGTGGAAAAGTATTGAAGGGTGAGGTATAGTGTAACTTGTTGAAAGTTTGTGTATTGTGTGGGGTATGGGTGAGGATAAAGGATGTGTTGATAGTGGCTGAGTGAAAGTTCCAGGGAATGTGGTAAGGTTGTTGGGGGTTGTTGATAAGGAATTTAAGGAGGGGTTTAGGATGGTGAAACTAGGGTAGATGCAACATAAGTGGGAGCAAAACCAGGGTGTGGGAAAAAGTTAGAGAAAATAGGAGGCATACCCAAAGGTTGAGGTGGGAACGGTGGAACACTAGAGATCACAGCTAATTGCTCCTAAAGTCCAAAAAGTAAGGTTTGTAAGGAGTCTTGGCACACATCCATAGACTGCTGCAACAAGAGGTGGCGGCTGTCATGGAGTTGTTGTTGGTTCTCCATTTGTGTCTGTAAGACCTAGCTTTTCAATAATGGCCAAGAGGGCATCATCAACCTCCTTGGAAGCCTTTGAGGGAGGCATGAAGAAGAGATGAAAGCACCAATATGTTAGACTATTTGGAACTATATTTGGAAATAAAGGGGTTAGGGTTCTAAACTACTAAACAAAACAAAAGTAAAGGTTGCTAGAATTCTTTCCTTTATCAAGTAGAAACATAAACCCTATATAGGGTGTCAAGACATACACAAAGAAAATGAATCTTAATCTCACCAAGAATATGACTAAGTCCCTTGAAGGAAATAACACAAAATAACATAATATAATAATATTGGCCCAAAGAAGAATATACAAGGTCCACTACTAAACATAGTCATTAAACTTGGCTGGTCTAATGCATTTACATTTGGGCCTAAGGTGCCCACTATCATTGCTCTTATTTGATAACTCGATTAATTCGTTGTAAATAAATTCTTTAGTGTTAACTAATATGCAATTTGTCCGTTAAGAGTTTGATTGGTGAACTTAGTGATTGTTAAATCAAGATTTCTTACATTTAATTGTTTAATTTGATAAGATAACATTTTTGGTTTTGAAAAAACTCTCTTGTCTTTTATTTTCTTTTTAATTGATTAAGCATCTAGAAAACTCGTTTAATTATTAAATTTGATTTCTTTCATTTAATAAGTTAAATGTTAAGAATGAATATGTTGTGAATTATATAGTATTTTTGAGTAAAATAATCAATAGGTAATGTAATGTATAATAAAATATATAATATTGGTTATTTGATAAAATATTAGATAATCAATAAATAAATATTAGAGATTCAAAATTTTGATAAAATAATAAAAATTTAAAAATATTGTTTGGTCATTTGTGGCAGTTTTTAAAACTACCAAAAATTAAAAAAAAATGAAAATAATAAAATGTAAAAAATATACTTTATGGTGATTGTTAATTGCCACAAATCATTTCTGACATCGGTGGTATTAAAGGTTTATCTTGACCGTCGAAATATAATTTGTAATGATTTTTAACCAGTAAAACATGCAATATTAATGGTTAGAAATGTCAATTTTTTTAACATTAAATTATATGTTCCTTTTCAAACATAATCAATTAGAAGAAGAAAAATTCAAGGTCATAATATTTTTGTGATAAGGAAAAATTACCTAATTAGAGTCTCACAATAAAAATATCACCATTAAATAATTGTGAGAATTCCCATGATAATATTACATGAAAAAGAAGTATAAAAATTAGACATAAAATAATCAAGTGTAGAAAGTGAAAAAAGAGGATAAATAATGTCTATGATATTTTAGAAAAAAGTAATATCCTATTAATGATACTAATTTGTAAAAAAATGAAGGAATCATTAAGTATGGTTCATTTAATTTTTAAGGCAAAACAAGTATAGAAACTAATTACTACTTTATATTCTATAATATTTTTTCATTAAATTATAACATATATAAATATGGTATTTATATAAATGATTTTTATATAATATCCTTTTAAAATGAAAAATGTATAAATATTATATTATATAATTATAATATTTTAAAAAAATATAACATATATAATATATAGTCTTTACCAAATCAGTATTAAATATTTAACTCATTCAAGTTGTATAAGTTGTAGGTCAGATCTTCAAAATTAGATAGAAATTTGATTTCGTAGTGTGAACTACT
>PYAF01003926.1:406926-434241 GCA_007407185.1 Glycine tomentella | reverse complement strand
ATTTTATTTTTAAATAAATGAAACAGTACAATCTTGACTGATTTTCTAAAAATATTATTTTATATCATATGAAAATAATATTATTATTTTATTGATGATTATTTAAACAAAGAGAATAAAACATATTTATGTTTATTTTACATAAAAAACATTATCTAACATTTTCATTTATCGTTCTTTACAATTTAAATTCTTAAATTTCACAATATATAATCTTTAAATATGAAATGATTACATATATATTACAATTATAATTGAAATAAGATAAGAATTAAAATTAGAACTGGATAATAAAAATATTGAAATGATTTTAAAATAATTAATGATTTTTTTACAATAAAAATGATAAATAATTTGACAATAATGATATTTTGCAACCACTTTGAATGCTCACATGTCCTTTGGACATGAGATTGAGGGAAGTCAGTTAATAGGAGAACCATATCCATGTCCATTCTCGGAATTCCAACCAAACCAACAATGATTGATGGAAAAAAATTAAAGGTATACTGACAAAATTGAAGGGAAAAAATAACAAATAAAATAACAAATAAAATAAATATAAAAAATTAACAATGAAGGTATATTGACATGTTTATTATTATAACATTTCTTATATATAAAAAATTATTCTAGAGATTCTTACTCATTATATATATATATATATATATATATATATATATATATATATATAAAGGTGGTGTTGCTACAAAATAAGTAGAGCACCATCACATCTTTGTAAACAAGAAGTAAAAATGCATGTCAAGTTAGACACAAAATGTGTCCAAAGCCTAGAGAATTACTTCTTCATCATGTTGTCACTCTTAGCTTAATATACTTGTTATCTTTATAAAAAAATCGATTAATATATTAATATACTTAGACAAAAAAAGAATGTAATTGGATGGAAAAATAATCAAACCTCGTATGTCTAATTTCTTTTTTGTTTATTTAACTTAATAAATATAGCATAAAACATGTAATGTGTATAACATTTTAAGAAAGTCTCTTTCGAGAGAAAGATTGAACTAGAAAGTTCAATGCCTTTTCCAGTGCTAATAACTTCTTCAAAATACCAATATTTCAATATTAAGATTAAGTAACATGAGATAGAATACATACCACCAACTTCATAACATCAATAAAATTGAAATGTGCCATAAAATATCTGATCATCACAATATATGATTCTAAAGATTAATTAGAAAGAAAGAAAAAAGGACCCAATAGTGTTAAGAAAATTGACAAAAAATAAAATGATGTTATGTCATGAACAAGCACTACACTAAGCCAAAACAATATATCCATACCCACCTACTTGCTATGGCTGACGCTTACAATCGTCACTAAGTGCACTTAAAGCATCTTGCAGAATAAATTGATCACTTCCATAGTTAGTGTTATTCCCAAACCAACACAAGTCAAGTAAAGCATCTTGCTGTGAATAATCCATCTGTTTCAATATTTTTTTCTTATTGGAACTAAATGGGAACTGGGTGGTGAGTGCTTCATGCTTATCATCATGATCTGTAAACAAGAGAAAAACAAGAGGAAACTTCGTTAATGAAACAACTTAAAAATAGGAATATTCCATATTTACAACTAAATGGTATGAATTAAATGTTAGTGTGTTACCCTGAGTGGTTTCAATTGATTGAGACTCATCCACTGAGCATATTCGTACAGGAGTATAGTCAGTCAGGACTGAAGCAGCAGATTGACCTAAGGGGGAATTTGGATCCCCTAGTTCATCCCATTCTGTCTTAAAGGAATGATTCAAGGTTGAAATCTTAGCTACTTCATTGGCTGTAGCAATTGTCTCTTGCAACAATAAATCATTGTTTGAGCCTTTCAAGTTTTTCAAGTTGTAGACTATTGCTTCTAGTAAACCACTGCTTTGTGGAGAAATGGGATCTGACAGAATAGGCTCAATTGTAGGAGACTGAATCAATGTATCAACAGACTCAAGTGAAGGAAGTGGGGACGCAGGCGTACCCCAGCTACAATGTTGAGTTTCTGGATATTGGAGTGAAGGGAGCTCCAACTTCATGTCCCCAAATATGGGCACAGAAGGAGAGGCATTGCCATTTAATGCGGCATGGCTGCCGGTAAGGTTATCACCATGAAACTGATCAGTGGTGTTAAGAACATGATCACATGGAAGAGACAACACAGGATGATCAGAAATTTTCTCAAAAGTATAATTACCATACTGATCAAATAGCGGGGCAGCATTAATTGTACAATTGTCAAAACTATCGTATAGCATTTCTGACTCCCGAGGGCGTTTTGTAGGACGCATAGTTGGGAACAAGAAGTTATAACTATGGGATGAGTCTGAGCTTTGATAAAAAAAGTTGCTTTCAGGCATATCAAAAATCGATGGTCCATGTAATAGACCATGATGGAATTTGAAATTTTTGAATTCCACATCTGGTATATCAAAATTGTTTGTTTGTGATAGATCATCATCCTGGCAGGCTTCATTTGTCATGGTGCCAACATTTTGACTTTCTTGATTGCCATTAAGTATCCGTTGGCACAATTCTTCAGGGTAGATTGGTAAGCCTGCTCGTTGCATTCTTTTGATTCTTGTGTTCCAGTAGTTCTTGATCTCATTATCTGTACGTCCAGGCAACTGAAACAGACAAAAGAAATGAACACAAAATCAAATACTGAAAACCCAAAAAGAAAATGAAAAAATAAGTTGACCTCAATGACACAAAATACTTCTTCCACTTCCATGTACCCCGGGCCATTGCTCGGAGGCTCCACACTATGCGCAGGTAAGGGGTATTGTATGCAGCCTTATCCTTGCATATGCAAAGAAGTTGTTTCCGGATTCGAACCCATGACCAACAAGTCACTAAGACACAGTTTTACCGCTGTGTCAGGACTCGCCCTCACCTAACTCAACTCCAAATGGCACAAAATACTTAATAGACAGAATTAAGAAAGAATGTGTAGAGAAGGATACAATAGTCATTATGTAGTTAGTACTTCGCAACTTAATATTGAATTATCTGTCTATCCTTTCCGTTCCTTTTTCTCCCCATCCACCCTCTTATACTCTGCATATGTGTGCAAGCTAACCTTAGAATATGACAAGAAGCCTGCTTAGGTAGTGTTCCCAAACTATCTCACACTGGCTTTGGTCATAGTTGCTGCCAGCAATTATCAGAACTGAGCTTCAGTAGACAAAAATTCTAGTACTTTAATTTTTTCTCAGACACAAATATGATTTTCAATTCGGGCTACAATAGTGTGTAGCCTCTTTCTGCATTTGTGCTACACTATCATGGACGTCATGGCAATATGACCATAGTACCCATCCACATAACACACAACATTCGCAAACACGTTTTATTGCAGTTCAGTATACAGCTACATATTTTACTTAATTATATTTTCCTCTTCCACATTTCTCCATTCAGATTTTAATGCTATACTAATAGTTAATACTACCAAAGCTATAAACATTTACAGAGATTTTCTTCGAAAGAAACAACTATGACTTGGAAAATGAAAAAAAAAAAAAACAACCAAGATTAATTCAAATTATTTTTTAAAACTTTATGCTGCATATTATGTACTTCATTCACAGTTCTCCAATGAATTATGTATATTGCTATAATTTCTCAATGATCTCACTGATAGACACAGAACATGCTTAAGTGCATAGAGATCAACCACTGATATAAGTTAAAATAAAATTTAGAAATATTATTTTAACTTATATGGCTTATATGGCTACTTAAAAAATTTCAGTTCTCTTACTTTTTTGGTGGGAGGGTTTGTTTTGAAGATAAATACTTTATCTTGAAGAGCAAGTAAGTGATAAATTTCTCTACTTTTTTCCTTATTTCTATCAATCCAAACAACACATTTAGTACTCTATTTCCATTTATTTCTATCCTCCTTATTTATGTTCTGCTTATTTTTTCTTCCTTATGTCCCCTCTCATCCAAACAAAAGTGTTAGGGACAAAGGTAGGCAATAGATCAAAATGAAAGGATAAAAAAATCATTTATGAGAAAAAAAGTGTCCTAGTTTAGCTTATACATTAATTTGCATAAAAAAAAAAGACACAGACATACTCATGCCCTCCAACAACACCCAACCCAAACCACATACTCATAAAATAATTGGTATGTATAGGGTAAAGACGCACACCACCAAACATGTACACATCCAATTTTCGAGTACATGTGTTTCATAGAATATTATCAACCGATGTAATTTCGTTTTCTCAAAAAAAGTTAAAAATTTTATGTTTTCTAACTCCTTCATCTTATCATTACTAAGAACCTAAAAAGGCTCTTCAACCCAATGAAAGAATGACCAAGTTTTACTATCAAATAACATTACAGTATAATAGACAGAATCATCATATAACCTGATAAGTTCTTGATAAGAAATATCAGAAAACAAGGATATATCTGAATAAAAAAGTGGAGATATGTAGTAATACTAATAATTATCCATTAAAATGCCTCTTGTAAAATGAAATTTTCTTTAGGTGATTTTGATTATATAAGCCTTTTGAATTTGTTGTGGTTAAATCATTGTAATTTACTAATATTTCACTACTTTTGGCATTATTTGGCTGTAACATTTTAATTTTATCTGACTCTCTGATTCTAACATGCATTGAGCCTTCCTTATTTATAGATATTTTACATTGACAAAAATAGTATTATATTCTATTAATATATAGCACTGTCCATACCATCTTTTACGTGACTCCTCTCCATGCCATCAATCAAAAATATATTCAATTGGCTATGTGGATAAGCTTATTGAATAACTTAGCTAAACATTAGCTTAATATAAATGACAAAACATTAAAAGTTACAATTCTACAAACCTCTGCAGCCATTCGAGCCCATTTGTTTCCCATTTTAGCATGGAGTTCAAGGATTCGGTTCTCTTCCTCTATAGTCAATGCACCTTTCTTTAGATCTGGTCTCAAATGATTTGCCCATCGTAGACGGCAGCTTTTCCCACAACGGGCAAGTCCTGAATGCTTTTGTACTGCATTCCAATTGCCTTGTCCGTGCTTTTTGACGTATTCTAACAAAATTGCATCCTCTGCTGCAGTCCATGGACCTTTCTTCAAAGGACCTTCTCCTCCCAAGTTACCTCCAACTCCAACTTCATCTAATGATGATGACCAACGGTCTTTGGATATCTTCTGGGCATCACCACCACTTGTTAAGATACTCATAGCTGTCAATATGCATGCAAAAGTAAATAGGAATTTTGAAGATTTTAGTGGAGAGGGAGAAATGCTACAATCATCACTCAACTTATTTAATATAAAAACTCGTGAAGTTCCAAAATCCAATTTTACATACTGATCAACCAATTCAATAATCAAAATCAAGGTAACTTCTACAATGTCTATCACTTTCAGGAATTAGACAAGGAAGAAAAAATAATAAAGGTAACAACATCCCCCATTTAAACCCCACAAACAGACTTAAACCAAAAATCAAAGGTATCTAATATTTTCCAGCACCAAAAGAAAAAAGTAGCCAGCACATCAAAATCTTCTGAATCCAAAAAATAAATTAGAACAAAATCTGTTCAGAAATGAAATTATCATTATGTAAAGCAAGCAGACATGAAAAATTAAGCTTACATACTGCAATCATCCGAATACGAAACAATTATGACAAACTAAAGTTGCAATTATACTTTTTGTCAATTTTGGAACATTTAATTCCTTGTTAATAACAGACTTTGCAAGACAAAAATGAAACCTTGGCCTATTTCACTTATTGCAGTTGCTATATGAGAATTGAAAATAAAATTGAACATAACATAAAAATAGCATGTTTTTTTACAACATACATGAATGGAGAATCTATGGTAAGCCAGCATCTATGAACTGATCTTTGAAATTAAGAAATTGTGGAAAAGAACACCAATTGAAATGGAATACAAGTAGGAACCTTTTTTTGTTTTTTGATGAATTAATAAATCGATGATGCAAGCTGAAACAAACCATGAATCCCTTATGAGAAAGCAACAAGAAGATCTTGAATCACATCAGCTACCCCTGACACGGAATCACATTCTTGAATTCAACACCGAACACAGTCACAAAACCCAAAAAGAGGTTTCAGAAATCACATGAAATTGAATGTATTTGATTAATAAAGATGAAATAAAAAAAAAAACCAAGTACAGATCCACATGAAGAGGAAAGAAAAGATTGAGTTTAAAGAGAGAGAAAAGAATCTGATCAGTACTTTGAGACGAGAACTTATTTGCAGTAGTGAAATGAGATGACAAATGGTTTTTATTCTTATAATTGTAAATATAAAATATAAATTATACAAACAGATAAAAGGATATTCTATTCGAAAACTTTTTTCTTTCTCCACTTTTACATACACATCTTTATCCCTTAATTATTCTAAAATTCCTTATCCAACTAAGATAAAAGCATATAAATTGAAAAACAAAAGTAAACAGAAAAAAAAAATAGTCACTTTCATATATAACCACTACCCATAATCTTTATTTTGAACTCTTTTCTCTCATACTATTTTATTTCTACAAAATAAAAAATTATAACAATTATAAAGGAAATAATTCTGTGTTCTCTTTTTTTTTTTAACATTTTTACCCTCAACTATTATATATCACTATTGTATTGTATTTTAACTTCCAACACTAGTTACATTTTTAAAATAAGTAACTTCCAAATCCAGAGAGATTTTTTATTTTTGCAATTGGAAATAAAAACAACTATAGAAATTTAAAAACTTTCTACTATTTTTTCTCCAATTTTTTTGGATATTTTTTTCTCTCACTTCTATTCACTCTTATTATGGAAGTTATCCAATATTATTTAATTTTATTTATTTATTTGAATTTTTCATGTTTCACAATTTATTTAATCACTCATAGCTACCCACATTTCTTTTTGATTTTGAACTACCCATAATTCTGATACCAAACGTAAATTACTCACAAAAGCAAAAAAGAAAATAAAAATAAAACTAACATTATTTTTAACACTACTAGTTATTCTCTCTTCTTTTCTCTTTCACTTTTGTTATTTGTATTTCTCTCTTTCTTTTATTCCATTTTTCATGTTTTTACTTTCTTTGTATAATAATTATCTTTTCAGTTGTAATTCGATTTACATGTTGTTTGGAAATTCATTTTGTTTAAATTCAAAAGGATGAAAATTATAATACATCAATTATAACAATATATTTAAGGCTTTTTTTTTTTACTATTGTTTTCATGTTTTTCAAGTGTCATATTGGTGAATGCTAAGAAACAACTCAACACATTTAATGCAACCCGAACTTTCATTGACCATGTGTGGTTGTATACTTTGTGCTTTAAAGAAGATGGATGTAGCAAAGAAAATAACTTTTTCTATACATAAAAGAACCTTGACTTCAAACAAGAAGGAAGTAATGATCTATTGTTTTAATTCTTCATCATTTATTTTGTTATCCCTTTATTCAACACATTTTATTCAATACATCTATTGTCATATCTCTAATCTTTCTATCATCATCATCATATATTGTGATATTTCTTTTCTTTTTCTTCATCTAATTAACTTTTTGATTCCTCTTCACCATATTAATCAATGTTGTTTTAAAATATATTACTAACTCATAACAATTAGAAATGTTTTATTCAATTTGAAAATATTAATTTTCTTTATTTTTTAAAATTTTAATTTCAATTTCAATTTGAAATCCTTAGTTTGCTTCATTAAAATTTGAATCAACTTTTTTTATTACAACAAAATTCTGATGTCTTTTTATTCTTCATCTATTTTTGTTATCATTTTTTTCATCATCTATTTTATTTTATCTAATCAACTTTATGGTCACTCTTCATATTAACCAACGTTTTTTTTAATATATTACTAAATCATAACAATCAAATTTGTTTTTCAATTTGAAATCAACTTTTTAATCCATAAAAAATTCTGATTTAGTTTTAATTTCTTTGTTAAATAATGAGCAATGCATGTGACAAAATGTAGTGGATAATTTTGTAGGGATTGTTCATGTGTAGTTGTTGGGTTTGTAGTGTTGTTATTATTTTTGTTCTTTCCATAAAGATCCTCAATTTAAATGAAAATAGTTTATAGAATACACAATTTCAAGTGGAAGAATATATATTTTAAAATTGAAAGCCTTATTTTTAGAAATAATTGTTTTCGATTTACTAAAAAAATTTCAGCTTCTTCAACATTTTTTTTCTAATTATTTGTCTCCCTTAAGTCCCTTTAAAAAAGTAATAAAGATAACTAATTTCAAATTGACTTCTTTTTACTTATTGTTTTTAGAGTTACATAAGCAATCAACAAATAAATCAAATGGAACAATTAGTAAAAAATCAAAACAAACTAAAGCAAATAATAAAATTAACATATACATCAATACATAATAATATATCATTTGCTACACATGAAAAGACAATAACAAAATAGAAATGTAAACACATAAATGTGACAATCCTGTTTTAACTAGTAAATATAATATAACACTATTTTTTATTTAATAAATATAAGAGCAAATTACACTTGTTCCTTGAAGTTAGAGTTTATTACACTTATACCCCTTCCAATCACATTTCTTTTGTCTTCCCTGAATAGTCATTGTTTATAACTGTGTTAAAGAATCTTTGTCACTCTAGTACAAGTCTGTTCATAGCCCAAGTTCAGGGTTTTGCATACTAAAACACTGTCAACTCACTCTTCAACTACCATGTCAACTCTATTGCCTTCACCAACCACAACAAATTCACAATCCCTGCCTCCTCCAACATTGTTTATGGCCTCTTCTAGTGTCACGGCGACCTCACCAACTTCCAGTGCTCTCTTTGCGTGTCACATGTGATAACCCAGCTCGGAAACCTCTGCTTCACCTCCTACGACGAGACGTTGCAGCTCAACTTTCATCAAGTACGATAATGTCACCACCTTCATCAAGGTTGAGAATGTGACAACGATACCACTAGATCCTCACTTCTTTCTCCTTTTTCTCTTTATCTTTGACACTAGATCCTCACTTCTTTCTCCTTTTTCTCTTTATCTTTGACACTGTTAGTGGGTTATGTGATCACAGTGTAATGAATGATAAAAAAACAAGGAAATTTTGTGTATGACAAAAAAGGAGTGAAATTGAGTGTAATAAGTACTAATATCAGGAGGTACGAGTGTAATTTGCTGTAAATATAACACTATAAACACTTGCCAAAACTAGAAAAACAAAGTTTTTATAAAATGAAAACAAAAAAGACTTTTCTTTTTATTTGAAATTGGGAGCTGAAAATGAACCTAACTTTTGATTCGTAAAATGAACCTAATTTGAAGGGGTTCAAATGGCATATAGTGCATTTTAAAAAATGGCGTATAGTGAGAAAAGCAAGGAGAAATAATAGATGAGACGAAATGACCGGTACATTTTCAAATATATTTTTCAATTTCTCTCTCGTAGGCACCCAAGACCCAAGATTTTCTTCTTATTCACATTGGCTATCCAATCACAAGTTGCGGAGGGAGACACATAGAAGTAACTTTGTATGTGTGCAATGTTCGTGCTATGACTGAATCAAAAAGGAATATATTGACTTGCTGAAATGTAGGGCACATAATATGGTGTGATTATATCTCATGAGATGAGATTATAATGTGCTTAAAGGATCATAGAGATAATTATTAAATGATTGAGGTTTCTATTTTTATTTTTGGGAGATTTATTTAGCAATTTTATTTTTTAAATGGGTCCCACTATTAAAAAAAATGTTTTTAACATCTTAATTTTAATAAAAATTGATATTAACAAAAGTTTGATGACATATTTGTAAATAATATAAGTTCGTTAATATCCATTTTTTATAAAATTAATGTTATTTTATGCTTGTTAATATCATTTTTTTTAAAATTGATATTGTGTTTTGATATTAACATTGGTTTTCATAAAATCATACAAATTGACGTTGTGTTTTTTCCATATTGAATATGTTTCGCTCTCTTCTTATACTCATTCTGATCCACTCTCACTCTCATCTCATGTCATCTCTGAAAACCTTGTTTCCAAACGTCAACTCCTAGAGCTAACTCGCGACCTCAAATCCTCACTCTCAGCACTGTCACTCCCACTCTTCGCGTCGACACTTCTCAACTCACACTCACAACTCTCCGTGGTGGCGGTGCACTGCTCTTCTCTCTCTCCGTGGTGATGACAAATTGACAATAATCTAACTGGGCAACATTGAGGTGGTGTGAGATGCGGCATAGGAAGGGTGGTCGGTGAAAATATGGAAGGAGGTGATACGGGGTTAAAGGCAGGAAGCAATAGAAAGAACGCATGTGCTGTAAAATTGGACCTCATTGGAATGGCAGCAACAATGGCGACAGTTGGGAGGCTTGATTGGGAAGTAGTTATGGTGGAACGCGACCAAGGGAACAAGAGGTTAGTGCGTAAGGATTGTCGTGGGTAAGTGATGGTGAGTGCGGTGATGCTATGACTTGTTCAGTGTTCACAAAGGAAGAAAGAGAAGAGGGTGAATTGAGAGAGGAAGAAGGAAACGGATGATCGCGAGAGGAAAATATTTTTTTAATTTTTTAATTATGTGTAATTTTTCATTAATGTATTAGATGTGATGTGTTAAAACAAACACTCTAATTGAGTAAATGTTTAATTTGAAATTTTATGAATTTTTTAATTAGGTTTCTAAATTTATTTTTATTATAATTGAATCTACGAACTTATATTTATTTTTTAATTAGATTTTTAAATTTATATTTGTTTTTCTAATACAAATACCTAATTAAAAATAAATACATATTCATAAACCTAATTGAAAAAAAAATGTTTAAGGACTTAATGGTCAAATAACTCATATACCTTAGATTAATTTAACCTTAAATAGAAAAGGTAAAAGAAAGTATATTATTTTATTAATATTAATAATAATTAATAATTGTTTTATAACAAAAGGCAGATTTATAAAATTTGAAAAGCAAAAAGTCAAGTTGTTTTTTACAAAAAGAGCCCCACTAGTCCTTACCAAAGTTGAAAAAACCACTGTATCTCACTTCGCTTCACACCAAAAAAACTGCTACTACTATACATCACTGCACACTCACTCACCGCACCGCACGTTACTAACAATGGAGCCACCTCCTTCTCATCCTCTTCCCCGTTTGCCAAACACCGCCGACCTCACGCCCCAACACGCGGCGTTTCTGGATCAGCATTTCCGAACCAAACGCGACCTATCTCGCGAATCTTCTAATCTCCCTCTCTCCTCCTCGCTCTTGCAACAGTGCTCCGAACTTGAGTCCCGCTTCCTCCAACACCTCACGAAACGCACCATTTCGTGGATCTCTTGCTCCTTCAGCGCCAGATCCTCGCTCCAGCGAGTCTCCCTCGCACTCCAAAGTCTCTCCCTTCGTATTTTTCCACGTATGAAAAAAAAAGTATTTATGTATTTTTTTCTATTGTTGTTTATTCTTTTTTTTATAATGTTTTTGGATGTTTTGTTTTGTATTCAGAGAGGATTGGTTCGAAGAGGTTTCGGTGGGTGTTGAGGGAGGAGATTCCTCGATTGGCCAACGAAATGAACCGAATTGAGTCTCTTCGGTGTTTTCTTGGTGAGTGAGTTTGGAATCTCTGTTAGTGTATGTGTGTTTCTCGCTTCGTTATTTTATTTTTATTTTTAGTTTTATTTTTGGTGGATTCAACTTGTGACATTGACTCATTGTGGATTATAAGAGTGCTTTAATGTTTTTTTTACTCTGCGTGTTGATGTGATTTCGTGGATGATATTTTTGGCTCTTCGGAGTTATCTAGGTGATTTTGGAGTCTAGATGATAGTCTATGTGTGTATTTTCAAAGTTTTTCTTTGCGTGGGTACATCTAGTGGTACTTTTGAAAAGGGAAATTATTATTATTATTATTGTTGTTGTTGTTGTTAATATTATTATTACTACTATTATTATTATTATTATTATTATTATTAATGCTTTATTGGTTTTTTTTCCTTAGGAAATGGTTGCATGAGATTGCCATCAAATGCAAAATTAGTTGGTTGATTGATTGGCATTATAGTATGATTTTTGTGATCTGGAATGAGCTTGTGTTTTCATTAAACATGGTGCACCTATGTATGCTTGAGGGTCTGCAAATGCACTTCCTAACTTTGAGACAACTATAAATAAATCTCTTGTATTTTGTCTCTTCTAATTTTATATATTTGAACTCATCGTCCCCTAATTTTTTTATTTTCAAGTATAAGGTATGTAATTTATTTGATTAAATATTTTAATATTTTATGATTTTAACATTTATGCCTTTATTTTCATATTTTGATTGTAATTATTATTGATTTGTATTTTTTTTAAATAAATTTCACCATTGAGTTATGCCCAGGATCTGCCACTAATACAACTATTTTTTTGTTAGGCTTAAATATATTTTTTGTCCTTATAATTTTTTTCTGTTTTCGTCCTGCAATATTTTTTTTTTTCATTTTAGTCCCTGCATAATGTGTTTTTTGTTTTTCGTTAAAGCATTTTAGATAACACTTTGAACAGTAAAAAAGTGCTTTGAACAGTGAAAAATGCTATATAAAGCGCTTTAGGGACAAAAAACAATAAAAAAAAACACATTTTGCAAGGACTAAAACGAAAAAGAAAATTTGCAGGGATGAAAGCGAAAAAAGCGCTAAATAGCAGGGACGAAAAATGTTTTTAAACCTTTTGGTTACAAGAGCTAAATTCTGAAACTACTATTTGATGAAATGAAGATATTTATTTTTTTCTCTTTTTTGGCAGTAGATTTGTTTATGATGCTCTTCTTTACATCAATTTCTTTGACGTATTTATGTTTGGATGGACAAAGCATGGATCTATATGTGTATGTGGATACCATACATGGTAATATTGCATATTTGCCATTGTTGTTAAATGGTGGCGCCATTGCGGAATTGCATGGCAGATTTTTTACCAACTGCCATAGGCAATTTGTGAAGGGAGGTCTGCCATAGGCCGCTATGGCATGTTTATATGGCAGAATTTTGGCCTTCCACCATCTGCCATTGATAACACTGATATTTGCATTGTAGTCTTGTCCTGTATAAGTTATGTTTGGTAAATGGTGATTCATGATTGTAGTCTGCTCTGTAAAAAATAAAATTCATTTTCACTCAAATGGTTGATGCCTCTGACATGTTGTGTATCTTGACCTAGCTAGCTGTAAAGTTTACCTTACTTATTGTCTCAGAGACTGCTGTACAGTTGGAAGCTCTGGTTGGGGATCTTGAAGATGCTGCTCTCTTTGTCATTGCTCACCACACAGGGAATATGTTTTCATTGAAGCTCTCGATTTCACCCATCTCTGAAGTAATTTTTATTCCTTTTTTTAGTTAGTTTATAAATGTAGGTTGGCACTGATCATGGATTCTTATGCATGAATGTATTGTGCTGTAGGATGCTGCAACAAAACATGACAAGTTGCTTCAGGCCATAAAAGCCATGAGTGATATTGAAGAAGTATTGGTTGGTGTTGGGAAATTGCATCCTCAGTGGCATTGTCTTCTGAAGTCTGTTGACACTAGAGTAGATAAAGTCTTATCTGCTCTCCGGCCACAAGCTTTTGCAGATCATCGGGCTCTTCTCATCTCTCTTGGGTGGCCACCAAAACTGCTTCCATCGAAAAATGGAAGTGATCATGTCACAAGCCTACCTAATCCATTAGTTCTTATGCAAGAAGATAAGAGAAGAAATTACTCTCGAAGTTTTATAGCTCTTTGTGCGTTGCAGCATCTGCAAAATAGAAGGGAAGAAAGACAGCTTAATAGTAATCTTATAAAAAGAGACACGCAGAATATACAGCTTTGGGCCATTGATGAATTAGCGTCTCCTATTGCGTCAAGTATGGAATACCATTTCACCAAATGGTCTGAGCAGCCAGAATATATGTTTGCTTTGGCGTATAAAGTTACCAGAGATTTTATTTCAGGAATAGATGATGTCTTGCAGCCACTTATTGACAAGGCCAGGCTTATCAGTTGTAGTGCAAAGGATGCATGGGTCTCTGCAATGGTCCAAATGTTTTCTGGCTTTCTAGACAAGAAAGGTTTTCGGTTTCTCACTGAAAGATACAAAGTAAAGCATTTGAAGCCTGATGTATCGTCTTCATGGCTTCACCTTGTGGATCTTATCATTGCATTTGACAAAAAGATACAATCCCTTCACAATCTGGATACTTGTTTTTTGGCAGTTCCTGGGAGTTTTGAAGGGCTCTCAAGAGGCGTCTCAGTTCTATCAATATTTTGTAATAGGCCTGATTGGCTGAAGGTCTGGGCACAAATAGAGTTCAAAAATGCCTGGAAGAAACTTAAACCTGAACTGATAGAGGAGAAAGCGTGGATTGCTTCTAAGAAATGTATATCTGGGATTGACACTGAGCAGGAGTTTCTGCTATTGACTGTCGAGGATCACAAAGCTCCACCTATTGCAGAGTTTTTTCTTAAAATTATTTGGGAAATGATTGAACGCTGCCAAACTATGCCATCCAGTTTATCACATGCACAATTTATTAGATTTACTTCAGGAAGATTCCTCTGGTATTTCTTTAAGCAATTACTTTTTCGATTCAAGGCAACTAAATTGTGTATGGATAGTTCTGATGATGTTGCCATAGTTAGAGTGTGTGGATTAATAAATGCTGCCAGATATATTTGGATTAAATTGCAAGAATGGAGTGATGTTGTGGACTTTTTGGAGATGAAAATTGCTGAAAATGATTCTAGCAAGCCCACACAAGATGATACAATGGATAATGGCTGCTTTTTTGACGAAGAAATAAGAAGCTTGTCTGAAATGGAAACCAACTGGCTTATGGAAATTATTGCAGTTGTTCTTCGACAGTTTGAAATGCTATCTTGGAAATATGTTCAAAACAATGATAGTTTTGAGGATGACCAAGATTTTACAAATCCAGTAGAGGATGTTGATTTAGTAGTCTCCAATGATTTTGTTGAAGCTTTAGGTGCTTTAGAAAGTTGGCTTCATAATGTGAAGATAAGTATCAATAAAAAGGATTTCTTGGATTTGTGGAGAAGCATTGCTGAGGGGCTAGATCATTACATTTCATGCAGCATTGTCAGAAGTGAGAATTGGTTCTTTAAGATGGGCGTCAATCAATTTGAAGCTGATATGCAAGCACTAATATTTATATTTCAGCCTTATTGTGCTCGCCCACAAGCATTTTTTCCTTGTATCAATGAGATTCTTAAGCTTTTGAAACTGAAAAAAGAAGAGGTAAAGCTAATGCAAACATTTTTGTCCAGCAATGAAAATGGATCAGAGTGTTTGCATCTTTATGGAATTTCTCATCTATCAGTTAATCAAATTCTTCAAGTTCTTAGATACAAAATTTGGGTTGGTTGATTTATACAATAAAGTGGTATGCCCTTGGACAAGGAAAAGAACTTTGTTTATAGTATACGTAAATTATTGAAAAATTATACTGTAAATATTCCGTGTATAATTGGATAAGCATATGGAACATTGAAACCTAGACTCGAAGGCTGGTGATTAGTTGGGATATGAGAAGTTGAGAATTGTGATGCAGAGGGACAATTCACAATTGTTATTCTGCAGTGAGCTCCCCCCCGCCCCACCTCTCCCACCGTTTCTTGCTTTGTCCGGGAGCAGTGAGATCTCCTCACAACATGCAAAGTTATCGACCACATTTCAGAAACCACCATTATTTAATAAAAAAGTTCTTGTATCTGATCCCCATCACGCAAACAGTGCTCTGAAATCACTGAATGTGCTGACTGTGGACTTCTTGTTTCTTGTTAGCTAAATAAGGCCCTTGACAAATCAAGTATTTGTTTTAACTTTGCAGCACACCCATAATGTAATTAGCCCAAAGGAAAACAATTGTTGTAAGAGAATTGTATTTAACGTCAAAATCAATTACGAGCTGCAAAAAATGTGAACCAAACAAACTGAAAATCAATTACCAGCTGCAAAATCTCAGCTCTTAGTTTCTGAATATTAGTGAATTATATGTTTCTTTTTCTGTTATATAATTTGATGCATTTTTAGTGATTTCTTTTTTTTAATTTTAAATTTTGGAAATTGTAGATGGGATGGATTCAGCTGAAATTTCAAAAGCTGTTGAACAAAAACTTCTTGACTGACCAAGGAAATGGAGTATAAATACGTTGGTGAGTCGTTTTGAGACATTGTTTCGAAATTCAAACAATTTGAATTATTAATTTCATCATTCATGTTTTCTTTGCATAACTTCTTAGTTAGTTTGTGCTAGAATGTTAGTTGAGGGGGGAGCCTTGGCATGACGGTAAGATTGCTACTTTATGTCCTGGAAGTCATGAGTTTAAATATCAGAATAGCCTCTTTGCTTGTGAGGATGAGGTTGTGTATATCTGCCCTCTCCAAATCCCACCTCTTTTCTTTAGTGCTAGAATATTAGCTTTTGGTCAAGTACAACAGTATTGGTTATTTAATTATTAGGCTATATGTTAGTCAATGATTATTAGGCTCTAAGTTAGCTTCTAACTAGCTCCTAATCCTTGAATTGCTACATTGATTGCTTGTAATCAAACAATAAAATGAAGACAGTCTAGGAACACAATTTTTTCCATAAGACTATTCAACAAAAAATTATTCTTTGTAGATTCTGAGCAGCTTGTGATAAGACCTAAGATTTGGAAAGTCTATATTAGGAAAAGTAGAGGGGGCGTATGATCTCCAAGGGGTGGCTAGGGATCTAAGCAAAAGTGGAGATATAAGGTTGGTTGGGTGGTTTGGTGAAAAGTCCCAAGAAGGGTGGGAGGGAGAGGTCGTGGGTTCGAATCCCTCCGCTAACAAAAAAAACTAACATTTAACAACTAACTTTGGCTGATCAAAAAAAAAAAAAAGTGTAACCTAGTGGCCCAATTCAAAAAAATGTGAGGAGTAAGAGGGATTTTGGACTTAACTGGTTACTATAGAAAATTCATGAAGGATGATGGGAAAATAGTAAGACCATTAACTGATCTCACCAAGAAAGAAGGGTTTCAGGTGGAGTCCAAAAGCACAAAATGCTTTTCAGCTCTTGAAAGAGAAGTTAACAACTGTACTTGGTCTGCCAGATTTTACTCACAGGTTTATCATCCAGTGTGATGCATGACAAGGAATCTAGGTGATCCTTATGCAAAATGGAAGATCTATCGCTTCTTTAAGACTTTGAGTGAGAGGAATCTTTCTGAGTTAGCATATGAGAAAGAGTTTATGGCAATAGCCTTGGCCATTCAACATTGGAGGCTATACCTGTTGGGAAGACAGTTTACAATGTGCACAGACCAGAAAAGTCTGAAACAACTGTTGCAACAGAGGATTTCTTCCATTGACCAGCTGAATTGGACAGCCAAGTTGCTTGGATATCAGTTTGACATCTTGTATAAACCGGGGGTTGAAAATTGAGGGATGATTAGGGATGACAATGAGTAGGGTCTAGGAAGGATCCTATAGTACTCGTTCCCATATCTGCGTTTTAAAAAAAATATCCAGTTTTATATCCTTGTCGGTAGCAACTTTAATCCCCATCCCCGTACCCGCTGGGACCTATATAATCATATCCGCACTTATGACCCACACTTTACTTATGTATAAAGTTAATAAATCAATAAAAATATATTAATTAAAATTACTACAAGTAAATTGAAAATTTACTCTTAATAACTCAAATATAATATTAAAATCATCCACACATAATACTACCTATGGTCCTATATATAAGAAACAATTATTTAATTCATCAAGATCAATACAAGTGATTAAATTAGTTAATTTGTCATAAATTTTAATTTTATTTCAATACTATCCATGACATTAAATGGTTTAAGAAGATTGTTATTTTTCAAAGATAATTTTTCAATCAATGAGCATACATTGTTTTGTTGATAGCTCCATAAATGCACTCGCTTTCACGGGAAAAGGAGTGCAATAGACCTCATAGTTAATTATTGGTAAAAAGAAAATTTAGCATTAAAGTAATATTTTGTTTCTTATAATTAGGACCAAGAAGATGTTGTATTGTATTTCTTATATATAGGAGTGGAGGTAGTATTAAAAACAAACAAACATAATAATGATTTCTCCAAACTTAAGTCACAAATATACAACATTAAAAATATAATCATCTTACATTAAAAAGTCATTAAATATGTTTAAATCTACACTACTAATTTGAAGTATCAAACAATACAAAATATCGGTTCACAATTGGAAGTCAATTTAAAAAAATTGTCAATCAAATCATAAATTTATATATAAAAGTAAATAGTAGTTCAATATTCCTACATAGAATGTGAAACAAATTTAATATAATGATGTTGAATTAGGATTCTTTATTATGTATTAGATTGTTATTGCAAGTCATAAAATTAGAAAAATATAATTATATTTTATAGAAAAATATATGTATAATATAAATTATTTATTTAAGTATAACATATTTTTATTACATTAATATATAAAATATATGACATATATGTGTGGGGCCAAGATGGATACTATACCTGCACCTTTCTTCAGTCCCAATAAACGAATAATTATCCTCTATGCTTATGGATATATGTATGATTTGAATCCATTTTACTATCCCTAGGGGCAATGCTCTCGCTTGGATAAATGAAGGAGAATTATGTTTTCCACTGTACTGTCTACATGGGAATACAGTAATTGTGTGGTACATGAAGTTCATAAGGTGCTACTTTTGCTGAATATTATTGAAGATTTGCAGAAGGGAGTAGGATCAAGATCAGGTATTTCTTATAGAGGAGGTGCTTTGTTTTACAACTAGCAAGACACTTGTGCATTCCCACTGTGTATTTTTATAGACATCAACATCAACATTAACAACACCTTTAACCCAAGTTAATTGGGGTCGGTGGTAGATGAACACAATGATAAATCGTAAATAAGACAGAAAGAGAAAGGAAGAAGGGAAGAAAAAAGTGGAAATAAGATAAAAGAGAGAAAAATGGGTGAAAGGAAGAAGGAAGAAAAGAAGAGGAAAATAACTAAAACAAGGGAATGACTGGAACATAAAACTACTAATGGGTTTAATACTTCACCAAGTTTATAGCTTTTCTCCACTCCGTCCTAAGACATACCGTCCGTCAATCTATATCCCACTCCATTAGATCTTGTTTAACTATCTTTTCTCAGGTAAGTTTTGGTCGAATTCTACCTTTCTTTATGTCAAGTTCTTGATAACAAACTCTTGTTCTTACGGGAGCATCCAGTGGCCGTCTTATAATGTGCCCAAACCACCTCAATCTATACTCCCTCATCTTTTCACATACCGGTACCACTGATACCTTTCTTCGAATATGCTCATTTCTTATCTTATCCATCTTCGTATATCCACATATCTACCTTAACATTCTCATTTTTACTACACCTTAAAATTACTACGATGCATTTGGGAGTGTTGTTGTACTACGACAATTACATTTGTTACAGCAGAACAAAAAGGTGTCAATACAAGTTTAATATTTAATGCTAACCAAAATATCATTAATCATGCAAGATATACTCTCCCATCTAACTTCCTTATTTGATAGAAGCATGATGAGCACTACCAAAGGCAAGCATAGGTGGTATAATAGCATAAGAGCAACAAGCCATAACTAATAAACCCATTGAATATGTTGATGCACTACACCCATCTAACTAGTAGAAAACCTAATGCATCCTTCCACCAACCTGTTTTTTTTTTTTTTCCATCTTTGCCACCATTACACTACCAGGAAGTGATCATATATGATGTTCATGTGCTTATAATTAAAAAAAAAAACAATGTGGATCACAACTAAAATCATCCACTATACAAGTTAAATCAGAAACTCAAAAGTTAAATCATAAGGCCTAAACTTTCAATATCACAAGTTATATCATCCCCATACAATAACAATATTAGAAAACAGTTATTTCTTTTTGTCATTCTCTATTTCTATTTAATATAATGTATAGGAAACAAATCAAATTTTCATCAATCCAAAAATCACTATTATCATCATTACTACAACATATAATTATATAATCTAATTTAATTAACTTTCCTAAGGATTCAAATATGTAAAATCACCAATAAAACATAATTTATTTAATCATTAATTATAAAAAAAACCAATTAAAACATAATATGGATGGAGTAATCTATAGGAGTCATATGGATTGATTAATTCGTATGACTCCTACGGATTATTTAATCTGTGTGGAGAGTACGGATTGGAAAATATGTGGGATCCATAACAGAAGGTGAAAATGAAGAAGAAATTCACGGCGGTTGTCACAGACTATCACCAATCAACCACCTCCCATGGGGAACGACCAACAACCAATGCGCGTCAGCTGACCCAAATCGATGACATGCGGCGGCAAACGGAAAAAAAATCGCAGCAATGAGTGAAGGGGACCAGGTGTATGCGTGAAGAGGGTAGATGAATAGTGCCTCTACTTAACAATATAACCAGGAGCATTTACGAATTTTCACTGTTTATGTCTGGGTGTATTAGTGTTTTGTTGTATAGAGCTTTTTCCTTGAAAACGATATTTAGAGATTCCCGAATTGATTTTCTAGTGTCAAAAAAGCCTAACCGAAGCTGTCTTTATTCACGCAGCAAAAACGTCCAAATTCACTTTCACATCCCATTCAATGGCATTATGCTTCAACGAAAAATTATATGCAATTAATTAAATATCTATTGTCTATAAACAATTGATTGGACAACATAGTTTAATATAACGAAGTTATGATTAAATACTTCTAATAATATTTGAGTTTGATTTTTAATATAAATAAATTTTAATTAAATTTTACTTATTTTTGGATTAAATTTCAAATTAGTCAAAGTACATTTTTTCTTAATGAATTGGAGGACTAAGAAAAAAATTTATTGCGTATGCTATATGGGTTTATAGGTATATTAAGATAAAAAATATTAAATGAAAATTCTTAAAAAATATTTGTTGGTAAAAAAAATAAATATAAATTAAAATAAAAATATTTAGAATTTTATCCTAAATTTTTTCAAAGTCAGTTAATTAGTTAACAGAAGATTTCGTTAAAATTTATTTGTAAATATATTATTATATTTAATATTTATTCAAGAAATTTAAATATTAATCAAAATAGTTTAAAAAAAGAAATTATATTGTTCGGTTGGACAACTGGATAAAGAAAGCAAATTGATGTGATTTAATCTAAAAGCTCAAAAAACATTGTCGACGTCATAAAATGAAAAGGACGAGTGACTGTATAGTTTTTACGAATGATCACTCAAGTTTAAAATATAGAGGTTGATTATGTTATATATCTATCTAAAATAATTTTGTTATTTGTTAAATCAAAGAGATTATAAAGGACAATGTATTGACATTTTAATCAGAGAAAACGTGATTGGATATTAATATGTCAATTGAACTAGTTGATTTTTTCCTAATGAAAATAAGAATTAAAATCTAAATGTAGAGAAAAGCGAGACTTGTAGTAATCCGATTAAACCTTAAAATATTCTGGCAATAAATAAAGAGAACCAAGTTGAATTCCACCTACCCATGCCACTTCATACTTAATTATATCCTAATTGATTATTCAATTTGATCTCATGCCTTTAGATAATTACTTTAACAAATTCTCTTTCCCACCAGGGCATCCTTAAGACACCTCCCAACTTGTCATGATTCATTGTATTAGAAAACACAAACCAAAAAAATTTGTCTATCTGCACTTCAATTGTTAGCCATTTATAAATGAGAACACTTTTTGAGGTTGAGCTTTAAGAACACATAAGAACCGTTACCAACATGAGGTTTAAAACATGAATCAACTATTCGAATACAAAGTGGCCCATTATTCTTTTAATTTAATTCTAATTCATGAAGCCATACAAGACAACAAAATATAAAATGTACAACTTAAAAGCAAACTCTTTTAACATTTCCTCTTTCTTTCCAAGGCATGAATCAGGCCAAATAATTCAATATCCTCAATTATACGCAAAACGTTTCCTTTTTAGATAGCAGGACAAGAATATGGTCATATGTGTTTCAATTTTTCAGCACTAACAAAATATTCCCCTGTAAATTATTTTGCGAAGATAAAGAAAATGAAAAAAGAAGAAAACTTCGTTAACATAGTTGTTCATTCCAGTCTTCCAGACACATGTACTACTCTATTATTAACATTAGCACATGTGGAAACATGGATTCAAACAAAAGGTATATCTAATATCTTTGGATGAACCATGCATAAGTTTGAATTTCTGTTGGAAACTTTCAAACCATGATTTGTGTAAAAGTTAAATATGAGAGAAGCTTTTATTGAAACCAAGGTTTACAAACATCCAGACAAAAATAAAATACATAATTAAGCATCATAATATGGTCCAAAACTTCAAATTGAGAAAATATAATAAAGGAAAATTGAGGAGGAAATTAAAAGGATGAGAAAACTCGGTTAATATATAATTATCCATTCCAAAACTCATGTACTGCTTTACTAACATCTGCACATGTGGAAAATTCTTTCACATGGATTAAAACCAAAGATAGGTCACATCTTTGGCCGATTCATGCAATCACCAAGTGTATTTTATATAATCCAAACTAGGGGGTAAAAAAGATAAGAAAGGGAAAATTGAGGGCAAATTAAAAAAGCTATAGTCCAATCTAATTCATATAGCCCCTAGCTAGAGAAACCCAAGCCAACCAATTACAAAAGCTACATATTTAATATATATGCACATACTAACTTCCTACATCAAAATTGCATATCTCATGCTATCATTAACCATTAGATGATTCATTTCAGAAATCTGAACAAATTCACCAGACACCCAAACCCCATCTGACCCGTTTGCTTGAGGATGAGACACGCATGAGAGGATTGATATGGGAGCATGAAGAATGCCATATATAAGTGAGATTCCACTCCAACCATGGTCTCTTCTTCCTCTATCGTGTCGAAACATGGCTAGCTCGACCCCGTTTGCAGCCTCAAACATGTTCTCATCCGCCACCCTTGAACCCTTCTTTGTGTTTTGAAGTTTCCTGGTCAACGCAGCCACAAGGCGCCACATACCTCCAACCTCAACAGATTAGTCTCTGACTTTCGAGTCAGGAAGCCGCAAAAGAACTTAAATTAGTATATAGTGTCTCTGGAGCTTGTTTTGTGTTGTAGAAAGCTTAGGGAATTGAAGGGGTTGGAAGTGGCAATAACTCTTTCTCAACAAGGCTTTTGATATAATGGTAATTTGGTGGTGGTGTTGATAGTGCTTGTGTTTATCACAAAAGGTTTATGGGTTCCTTTTGGTTTTAAAGATGCATATCACTAGCATTTTCATTTTCCCATTAACAAAAAGTGGGCCCTATTAAGCCCAACTTGCCGACAAAGCTGCCTAACTGTACAAAAAATTGTGATCTTTACTTTTGAATTTGATTTTACTTTTGTTTGAGTTATACTTGTACATTTGTTACCCAATGTAAACAAAGCAGGTTTTCGGCACAAACACATGGGGGAATTTTTTAAGGTATAGTTTTAGTGTTTTACAGTTCATTTGGGTATTACCAAGTTGAAGTGGGCACACACTGCAGGGAAGCTCAAGACAAAATGTTTAGAAGCAGATCTTATCTGATTGTATGCTGGCCAATCATTGGATCAGTAAATTCATCAGAGAATCACCACAGCCGTTTGATGAAAGATCTTTCTAGAGATAGACATTGCATCAAAAGTGAAATTGATCTGTGGATTTGCTATGATACTTTGGTTCTTCTTCTTTTTTAACCTATATTGTGGACTGGTTATTCTTCTTTTTAACTTTTTTTAAAATTTACACTTGTGGTGTAGGATTGCTACTAATTATCAAGTCTAAATTTCATATTTGATTCTTCTGTGAAAGATTTTGCTTTAGAAAGTAAATACTAAGAAATTATAGTCATTAATTATTAACATTGTATTTAAAGACATGTATATATAATAAATTATGTAATTATTTAAATGCTAGTGTACTATTTTTTTAATCAATAACTATAATTCTTTATTTTACTCCTTATATTAAATATTTTATTTTAATGGAACAAAATCCTTTTAGCTCACACATTGGTTAAACCTTGAGCAACAATAATTCTATTACTTGACTAACATTTTTTAAGTCATTGATATTCTCGCAACAAACTCGCAAAACAGAATAGAAAAACAAAACTTATTCAATAAAGTAAGGATAAAATTTAGCTACAATTTTTTACGTATCTTCAGCATTAAATTTTAACTTAAAATCAATGTTTATCTTTAGAATTAAACTCTATTGTAATTAAAAGAATACTAAAAACACTTTAAAAATTGCATCTAAGTTTTGTCCTATAATATCCTCATTCATCAAATTGACACAAAAGTTTATAGGTTCCTGCAAATCGTGCTAGGATGTGTGGGAGAATCGATACCTGTACCAAAATGCGATAGAGACATATGTGGTGGTATATGAACTAGCACTATTGCTCCACTATAAAGAAGCCCAAACCATCTGATTGTGCGAAACCAAAATGCAGATAAATTAGCACAAAAATTGGGATGCGACAAAATACTAATCTAGGAGAAAACTAAATACCTTAATACGTACCTATTATTAATTAACTATATGATCCCTTCAGAAGCTAAACAGTACAACTAATGGGATTGGACTCATTGAAGACCATAATCAATCAAAATGCAACAACTGTTGTGCTATATATAAAATAAGTGGCATAACAAGATCATGATTAATAGTAGGTATTGAGGAAAATATATTTGACCAACTCACTATTTGTGAGTAATCAATCAGTGTCTTTTCTTTGTTACCCAACGGGGACCCATGATGGGAATGGCTCATATTATTTTGTTTCCTTACAAAAATATCTTCTTATTATTTATATAGATTATATTATCGTGTAAGCATATTAATTTATATATATTAAATTAACACAATTGTTTGAATAACTTAATTTCATAATTTATTTCCCTGGAAGGAAGACTGCACGTCATTTTTATTTTTCTTTAGTATAAATTTAAATTCATAAATATTTTTAAATTAACAATTTTTATAATCTTTAATATCTTTGTGAACTGATTATAAATACCTCTTTTATAATTTAAAATGTTTTCTTTTAAATTTTTAATTTAACTTTTTTATGTGAGTTTAAAAATTTTCTGAAACACAATAAATATATATATATATATATATATATATAAAAGTTAAGGTTTCAAAACATATTACAATTTTACATTTTTAAGAGTCAAGATCAAGATCAATGTTAGTTTATAAATACTTTTATTTCTTAACCCTTTGAAGTGTCTTTTAAGATAATATGTGGAGTTTAGACAAATGTCAAAGTAACAATACCTCAAATTTAGTTACCTTAATGGTGTAGCAAATTTAAAGTCAGAAAATTGACATATTTTATTAGAAGAAAATTTTCCTAAGCCTTGAATGTGGTGTTAATGTTTTGACACAACTTAAAGTTTTACATAGCTTAGAATCTAAGACCAAAAATAGTTTATAAACACCTTTATTTTGTAACCTTCCAATGCGCATATTAAGGATAAAATTATGAAGTTTAGAGTAATGCCAAAGCAAACAATATGATTACCTAGTGGTATGGTGAATTTAAGGTCACAATAATTAAGAAATGAAATTTAGCTCATTTAGCTATTTGTAAAGTTTAGTTTAAATGTGTATGTTTTTAGAAATTTTAGAAAATTAGAAATCTATCAAACCCAATGTTAATATATTTAACGAAAAGCTACTCATGTTGATAGTACGTAATATATATGTTTCAAGTAAAAGCTCCTAATAGGGTAATTTACAATGGAAGATTATTTAACAGTTGTGTTTATAAGGGTGATAGAAGTAGGCTTCCGACAAAGCAGAGTAGAACCGCTTTGGTTGCGTTCGATGGAGGGGGCGAAAGAGGAAGAGAAAGACTGGATCTTGGGATTTCTCTTGAACTAAACCTTGTGTATATCTGGTATGAGTTGAAGTTAGCTCAAGCCTTCGAGTGGAAGCCTTTTATAGGGATGATTTGGTGGTAGAAGTCGTTAAGAACACGTGACCAAGTGAGGTAAGCTCTCGCTTCTGAGGAGGTAAGGATGTCGGCTATCTATGTTTTGCCAACTATTGAGATGATGTATCTCGAAGGATATAGGTCCGAGATACATCCATAACAGTAGTCCCCCTAGACCGGTATTGTTGTGGGAACAATATCGGTTTCCTTAGTTTGTGAGTACTTTGTCCTAATTCTTTGACTCTGGTGATACTACTTTGTATCAGCCCTTGGCAGCTGCTTTTGTTTTTTTAGGCTTGTTGGCGGACGCTTTGGCCCAACTTCTCTGAGCAGTTGCCGCCACATGCTCATCAATGTATGTATCGCATTTTACGAAATTCGAAGTGGTTTAGTAATCATTTTGAGAAAACATGAGTGGGTTATCATTAAGCTCTTTTTCCCTCTTCCTCTGTTGTTGGCGCTTCATTTTCGTTTCATCCTGGCGATTATTTATCTAGTGGTGCGATTATTGCTTTATTTTTCATCAAGACCATTTATATGTTTTGACCAGCGACCCTTCCTTATCTAGGTCAGTTCCTTTTCCTCTCCAAAATTTCATTGTGCCTTTTTATTTTTGGGTTTTTCCTTTGCACCTTTTTTCATTATCCTCCTTAAGAATAGTTTGCTCAAGGTAACCCAAACATCTTGCCCTTCAATCGCCTCAGTGGCACTCATTGCGGGGGTCATAGTGTCATCGTTGGTGGTGACCATTTGATCATTGGCGATTGCAATCATGGTCGTGGTCGTGGTCGGTCGGGTTTCTCATGTATCATGGCGGCATTCCTGCGCGACCCTAGCATGGGAAATGTCGGTCCTCGTTAGGTCACTTCCCTCCCTAATCGCAAGCCGGGGCCTCCATCCCTTGCTTCTTAGAAGGGATATCCCAATGTCGGGAGTAATCCCCCTCCCCACAATGGGAGGTCCCTAAGGATCTATATGTAGCTATTTGTGACTGGTTGATATGTAACACCCCAATATTTTATTTAGTGAATATGAATTTAAGGAAACTCTTTAGAGTGAGTAGAAAATTATCATTCCCTATATAGTTAGATTTTTAGAATTTAACATACCTTTTGAAATAAAATTCAATCTAGGTTATTCTCATCATTAGAAAAATTAGAGAAAAATGATGGATATCATTTTAGGGATTTTCTTGAGAT
>PYAF01003926.1:378586-406826 GCA_007407185.1 Glycine tomentella | reverse complement strand
TTGTTGTGAATTATATGTTTTAAGTAAACACTTGGACACTTTAAAAATTACTAAACTCGTTTAGAATTATTTGGACTTTCATTAGAAAATTCGTTTTAAAATCAAATACGTTTTTTCGAAATTTTGTCCTTCTGTTTTTCGAAAATTTTTACCAAATACAAATACGTAATACAAAGTGAAGAGGATGCGGACGTTTCATGATACATGATGCCAACCTGGAGACATCTTATGAGGAGATCTTGGAGTCCTCTCAAGGTGTCCTTGAGTTTCCTCAATATGTATCCCTGCCTTTTCCTCTGCCTCATTTTTCTTTGGCTAGCGGGCATGTAACACCCAATGAATTACATCGAAAAAAGAAGGATCTAGAGGCTCTGTAGGTATGAGACTGTAAAATTGAGGACGAGTGACCTTCTGGGAAGTGTTCCAGAAAGCATGTGAGTGAAGACAAAGCACGTTGAAAATTTTCATGTTGGTTGTGGGGACAATCAATGATCCTGGAAGCCGTCGAAGTAGATTTTCAAGGTTTCAGATATCTACAGAGGGTTCTGGTTGATGAAGGGTTCTGACCATCAAGGATGTTGAGTGAAGTGTCACCATGTGAAGTACCCTGGAGTGCGAGCTGTCGAGAAGTCGACAATTAGAGATGATACAAATGATACCAACAAGATGCATTTACTTTTTAGTATCCCATCACTTAAGAACTCCACAGTTAAGCAAGCTTGGCTTGGAGTAGTAATGGGATGGGTGACCTTCTGGAAATTTTCTAGAAAGCATGTGAGTTGGGACAAAGCACACCTAAAAGTCTCGTGTTGGTTTGTGAGGACAGTCAATGGTCCCAAAAGTAGTCAGGGATGATTGTTGAGTTCTCAAAAAGGGCTACCTATGGAGGGTTCTGACCAACGAGGAGTTGAGTCAAATGTCGTAGTATGAGAGTCGTAGAGGAGTCGATAATTAGGGGTGTTACAAATTGTATCAAAGCATACCTCTATCCAATACGACGTGATTCGAGGATGAACCAGATGAAAGCTGGTGGGCATGTAACACCCTGATCGAATCACACTAGAATGAGAGAGATCTAGAGGTTGTATAGGTATGTGACTATGCAGTTGAGGATGACTTAAAGGAATTAATTGATACTACCTATACCAACAAGATGCATTTATTTTTTGGTAGCTTATCACATAAGAACTCCACAGTTAAGTGTGCTTGGCTTGGAGTAGTTATGGGATGGGTGACTTTCTGGGAAGTTTCCCAGAAAGAGTGCGAGTGAGGACAAAACATGCTGAAAAGTCTCGTGTTGATTTGTTGGGACAGTCACTGATCCTGAGAGCAGTCGAGTAGTGTTAGAGTTGGTTGTCGATGTCTCGGAAAGAACTACCTACGGAGGGCTCTGACCAAGAAGGCGTTGAGTGAAGTGCCATTGTGTGAAGTACCGTAGAGTGCGAGCCACCAAGAAGGAAACAAGTAAAGTTCTTCTAAAGCTGAAATGTTGTTTCCACTTTTGGATCTTTAGAGCTCCTGCACCTTAAACTGTTTGCACCAACGAGGACTTCATCTCTCTATAGACGCAGGTATGGTATGGTCATAGTGGGCGATTACACCAGATTGGACATGGGTCAAGTTCCTAACCCACAAGGATGAGTCATTTGATACATTTTATAAATTCTTTAAAAAGATTCAAAACAAAAAAGGCATATGTATCTGTTCAATCAAAAGTGATCACGGGGGAGAATTTGAAAATGATCTTTTTGAAAAATTATGTGAGGAGAATGGTATTCACCATAATTTTCACTCCAAGAATACCACAACAAAATGAAGTTGTCAAGAGGAAAAATAGATCTCTTCAAGAAATGGAAAGAACAATGCTTAACAATCACTTAACTCCCAAATACTTATGGGCTGAAGCAGTAAACACTGCTTGTTATTTACATAACAAAATTTATATAAGGCCAAATTAAAGAATACTCCCTATGAACCGTGGAAGGGACGTAAGCACAACATCTCTTACTTCCACCCCTCTTGTGTCAATGTTTTATCTTAAACACCAAGGATAACCTTGGAAAGTTTGACTCAAAATGTGATTCTGGAATCTTAGTTGGATACTCTGAATTGTCCAAGACATATACAGTGTACAACTCTAGAACCTTGACTTTAGAAGAGGCCATTCATGTAAGATTTAATGACAACAAGCCTGACACTACAATGTCAGAGCTGGATGAGTCTTTTGCAGAGATGAAAATAGAATATATTATCAAGTATGTTGCTGCATCTAGTCAAAATGAGCTTGCATACAACACATAAGTGGACAATCAACCTAAAGAAGTCAGAGAACCTACTATACTAAGAAAACATCATCCAGAGACTTAGATCATTGATGATCCCAATGACAAAGTGCAGACAAGGAACTCTCTCAAGTATACAAAACTACTAACAGAGATTGCGCTAAAACACATAAATGATGATATGCTTGATAAGCACTGGGTCAAAGCAATGCAAGAAGAGTTGGATCAGTTTCAAAAGAACGATGTCTGGAAGTTTGTAGAACTTCCCAAAGGAAAATCAGTTGTTGGAGCTAAGTGGGTGTTTAGAAACAAGTTAGATGAAACAAGTAAAGTTGTAAGGAACAAGGCTAGGCTTGTAGCCAAAGGGTACTTACAACATAAAGGTATAGATTATACTGAAACCTTTGCTCCTGTTGTTCGTCCTGAGGCAATATGCATCTTACTATCCTTTGTTGCTTGTCATGGTATGTTGTTATATCAAATGGATGTAAAAAACGCATTCCTTAATGGTATTATTAAGGAAGAAGTTTATATGGAACAACCCCCTGGGTTTGAAAGTTCTATCTACCCTCATCATGTTTTCAAACTTAATAAAGCTTTGATTGTTTAAAGCAAACTCCCCGAGCTTGGTATGAAAAGTTAAGTTCTTTTCTAACTAAAAATGATTTTATAAGAGTGAAAGTAGATACTACTTTTGTTTTGCAAAGATCATGAAAATCAATTCCTAATCGTCCAGATTTATGTGGACGATATCATATTCGGTGTTACTAATGTCTCTCTCTATGAGGATTTTTCCAAGCTTATACAGGCAGGGTTCGAAATGAGTATGATGGGAGAATTGAAGTTCTTCCTTGGACTTCAATTCAAACAAGCAGACGAAGACATATACATACATCAAACCAAGTAAGTAAAGGAACTCCTAAATTGTTTTAAGATGGACGATGCAAAATATATGAAAACTCCCATGCATCCAACCACTATACTTGGGTTGGATGATGAATCAAAGAAGGTGGATGAAAAGACATACAGAGGAATGATAGGATCTCTTGTGTATCTCATTGCGTCTAGACCTGACTTTATGTTCAGTGTATGTCTCTGTGCCAGATTCTAAAAGGTACCAAGGGAAGTTCATTCATCTGTAGTGAAACGTATATTTAGATATTTGATTAGAACTCCTAATCTTGGTATGTGCTTTAAGAGAGAAAAGGAATACAGGTTACTTGGTTATTGTGATGTGGATTTCGTTGGAGATAAAGTAGAACAAAAAGCACCAGTGGAGGATGTCACTTCATTGGTGGATGCTTAGTTTTTTGGACGAGCAAGAAATAAGGAACAATAGCTCTATCAATAGCAGAGGTAAAGTATATATCAGTTGCAAGTTGTTGTTCTCAACTCTTGTGGATCAAACATCATCTTGAGGACTACAACTTGTTCGAGAGTAACATTCATATCCTTTGTGATAATACTACTGCCATAGATCTTTCAAAAAATCCTATCATGCATTCACATGCCATAAACATAAAAATAAAACATTATTTCATAAGGGATCATGTTCAAAAGGGTACTATAGAATTACAGATTGTATTTACAGAAGATTAGCTTGCTGATTTATTTACAAAACCCTTTACTGAGGACAAGTTAATCTCATTAAGAGAAAGGCTTGGCATGCTCGCTGTGGAATGAA
Source organism: Glycine tomentella (assembly GCA_007407185.1). Taxonomy (NCBI): domain Eukaryota; kingdom Viridiplantae; phylum Streptophyta; class Magnoliopsida; order Fabales; family Fabaceae; genus Glycine; species Glycine tomentella. Next base: position 402,860 of record PYAF01003926.1, on the reverse strand, counting down.
GTTTCAAATCCATGTGACAGGTCTCAACACACCACTATGCATCCAAAGGACCTATCGTCCAATGAGCTTAGTAAGAACTTGTGCACTACACACATGCGTCCAACATATAGACTGTGACCACTGGACACAAGTTTAATGAAATGCAACATTTTGAGTGTTTTTGCGCCGAGTCACTTAAAGCGGGTTAGATCTTTATTTGAAAAGGCTTACTTCGTTTCAACTTTCCCCCACGTTTTCTCTCTCTTCACCCCAAACACTTAACTGTCACCATCATAAATCACCTCGACCTTTCACTATCGAACCTTCTGCAAACTCTCTGCATTCTTTCTCTCCCTTAGAAAACCTTTGCACCCAAAACCTTCCCTTTCTCTTAGAGTCTTCCAGAAACACTAGCAATGGCCAAGAAACAAAACCAAACACAAACCACCTAGGCTGACCCAGACTTCAGGAACAACCTACCTTCTGCTTCATCCGAAGAAGGTGAAGCTGTACAAATCACCAGACTTACACTAGTGTCCACCATTGCTGCAGAAGTCTTGCTGAAAGACAAGGAGCCCAAGGTTGACATTGAACACTTCTTCGACATCGAGTCGTTGGAGAATAATGGGTACGTTATCAAAGCAAACCTCATGTTGTGCGACATCCATAACTTCTTCGAGGACCCAAAGGTAGTGGTGCCTGAATTGATTTGCGAATTCTATAGGACATTCAAGATGTACCGCATTAAAGTCAACGGTGGATATTTTGCTAGCCAAGTTCTTGGTATATTTGTAAAGTTGACTGCTAAAACTATTCCCCAAGCCACTAGGTGTGAGTGACGAGGAACAAAATTTATGAATATTTGGGGCAACGAACTCGAAGACCACATTGGTCACTCGCTATGGGGACCTAACTGGGCCAACATGTCATGGAAGTATGGTACCTTGCTGAGCAAGGTGAAGATATTCTAGTAGATGGTGAACAAGGATATCATCCACATACAGGGGTCTAAGGACTTCCTATCCGATGCTCATAATTTCCTTTTGTACCACTTGATTAAGGGAACTCCCTCTGACTTGCCCCAGATTCACTTCAATTGCTTTGCGACTGAAGTGATGAAGGATAAGAGCATTAGGAAGGATATCTATCACAACATTGTCTTGACCAAAGTTCTTGAGGCTCATGGAGTGATAAGGAAGTTCTTGTAAGAGACTCCCGATGAAGTTCAAGACAAAACATATTTGGATGGGATGTTCTTGCCCAAACAGAAAGCCTTTAGTGAAAAAAAACATCTCAAAGATGAGGTTGGTTGATGATGACTCCTTCAAACAGACTCCCCAAATGGATGAATCCATTCTTTTTGAACTCTACTAGAAATTTGGACTCAACATTGGGCGAGATTACCAATTGGACTCAATGTCGAACGTTGCTGAGGAGGATGACATGGTTGATGTAGACGCAGTAGCTACTCAAGCTGAAAATAGAAGTAAGAAGAAGATGGATGCACCTTCGTCCAAGGATGCTCCCCAGTGTCCACCACCCTCTCTGGTTGCTCCCAAAGCAACAAGTTCCATGACCCATGTATCAAGAAGGGCTACACCTAAGAAGCAACAACTATCGTTCATTGCAAAGCTCTTAAGAGAGCTTAGTGAGACTTAAGATGGCTTGGTGTTTAGGAAACGTAAAGCTACACCACCTTCAGTGAGACCACTGTGCCTCAATTGAAGAAGGAAAAACCAACACCCAAGCTCCTCCTCCTACTCCAACTCAACCTCGCACCAACAAGCGAGAGAAAAAAGGAGCACAAAGGACCGAGCGTCTTCTATTAAGTTTATTGCCGATTCATGAACCATTTGCCTCATGTTCATCAAATCAGCTATAGTTACTTCAGACTGAGGCCCTAAGGCCTATAAAATCGATCATGGAAACACCTTTCCTTGTATGCATAGTTTTGTACTGAATTCAATGGTAAATTTAAGTACCAAGTGAAAGGTACCCTCTTTAGAGAAAGAGGAAAAAGTTGCAACTTATGAAACTCATTCTAATTAGCTTCACCACTCTGAGTAGTAAATCGGCCTATATGCTCCATAGTTGATTTGTTGTCTTCACCAGAAAAATTGGATAAATCTAGCGTCTTGTACCTTTTCGACATAGGCATCATACGATCTATCCACTCTGGATATGACTTCTTATACATGGGCCTCTTCATTGTTTCAATTGAATGTTGAAATACTTCTCATGGTTTCAGCTAGTAGTTATAGATCAATCAGAGGTGTTGTGGTAGTCCTCAAAGGTTGATAACCAATCTGACCACAATATTAGGCTTTATACCAACATCATTGTTGACATATGAAGACTATCTATATTACCTATTATGTTTATGACCTGACTAATTCCCCCAAAATGAGGCACAAATGAAGTCACATTTGGAAAGCCAATTGGAACAATAGCATTTAAGGGCCTTTTGGCCAATCCTACCTGTGCAGGAAAAACTTGGTTAGCATAATTGTTTGTGCCTACTTGCCCCCTTAGGGTAGCGGTATACAAACTACTAACATTAGTGATCATATAACTCGCATTGGCTACCAAAGGTCTAGGAATAAACCCCATTTGGCCACCAATCGGCTAGATGTGTTAAACATTCCTACCAACACCGTATTTAGTGGAGTTGTTTGCCATGTAGACATAAAAGAGATATTTGGCTACACCAATGGGACTGATCATGCCTGAATGGGTGAGTCAAATGAGGGGAATCCATATTGATTACTTGATTCATCACTTTTGGGTTTCTAAGCATAAACGATGCAAAACTCTCACCAACATGCACCTTTCTCGCCTCTAATTCCTCTGAGTGTTGCATCTCATTTTGCACCATGGGTTTAACTATTTCGGCTAACTATCCAGATAGTTGATACATAATATCATGTATTCCCAAGTCTATTTGTTGTTGAATGAATGAAGTGGTCATCACCGTGGGTGTTTCCTCATATGTACTAGCCATAATAGGCATTGTAGTTGACGCAACGCCAACCGGAGGAGCAGGCAACTAATCATTAGGGAAACAAACATTTCTAATGAACTCTCTCCTTGTTTCAAATCGTTCTTCTTCTTGGTTTGTTGATCCATCTCACGCGGAGTAGTCTTACCAGAACTCAAATTCACGTGTAGTAGCCTTACCAGAACGCAAATGCATAGACTAGTAAAACTCTGTTCGTGATTCGAATCGCTTGATCAATTCAGCCACATTGGTCCCACTAGGCGTGCCAATTTTGTTGTCACGAGAAATCTTAATGGTTAGCCCAATGGATTCAGCTACAACTGCTTCAACACAATTCCAAAATTCGAATGATGAATCAAGCAATTTGATCATCAAGAGATGACATCTACCTCTTGACTTTTTGTGGACTTTTAAGTTACTAAAGAAAACACTTGATTTAGGGTGAATCTTAATAGAAATACGACCAAATTAAAGTAAAGGTTGAATTTAAAAGGAAAGTAATAAAATCGGCAAAGAAAGACCAAAAAATAATTGCATTGATTAGTTGGTTTTTGGTTCAAGGGTCCTTACAAATGTTTCTAAAACAACTATTTATACTATAAAATCTAAAGTAACTGAATCTAAATCATATTTATCCACATTCATACATGATTCATTCATTCTCAACTAATTTCGGCTAGTTTTCTAGTGTTTTGGCTAAACAACAACGAGACTCACTTCCGACATTCCAATTTTTTAGGAATCACTTCCTAGATCAAGGGTTATTTGACGCTCTCAACTCGTTTTATCCAAAATCCCATAATTTTAGCTTCGATTCAAACTCTAATGCACTTATCTTCTAAATTTCCTCTAAAATTTCAAAAAGTTGGTCAAATTATCTCCTATATCAATCACATCTTATCACTTTATCCAAAATCATAACAAACTTCTTTTTGCTAAGTTTTCATCCCTATTCATTCAGCTAAGTGAACATATTTCTACTAATAAGAATTGTTTTTTTGCCTAATGAAATTTTGAAAGGTAATATTACAACCATTTATGTGTCATCTCATACTCAATTAGCATATATCTTGACCAAAACTTTGGGAAAGGGACAATTTGATTATTTTGTTTGCAAGTTGGGCATTTGAAATCCGTATGCTCCAACTTGAGAGGAGGGGGTATTAGGATATTTGAGGAAATTAAAAAACTGTATCTTTATAAATCATGAAACTATATTTCAGGATTGGGAGACTATTTATTTATTTTATATCACATGTCATTGTAGATACATAATTAGTTGTAATTATGCAAATTAGGTACCTGTAAGCCTATATGTATTTGCATCTTTGATAATCATTAGACACATATATTTTTCGATTTTGCATTACTTTCTATTACATACTCGAAATAACAATCTAACGTAAGCTGATTTTAGGAATTCAACAAGATAAGCAAAATTAAATGTAGTTAATAAAGCACAATTCATACGACTTTGACACTGAAAATTAGCCTTGATAGCCAAATGATACAAACCCCACCATTGATCACAAATTCAGCATCTCATACTTGAATTTCTTTAGACAATTTTTTTAAAAAAATATATAAAAAAGTGAATTAAGGTAAGAAATGATATAACAATGACAATCCCTAAAGATTGATAGGTTGAGGAAAATTTGTCACTTTAAATTAGGAAATTAAAATATAAAAATCAAAGGTAATTCCTAAAAACTTAGAGAGAATTTCTCTCAAAAAGTTTCAAAATTTTATTTCAAAATGAGTCAAACATTACTTACAAAGTCAATATTTTTCCCTATTAAATTATAGACCTAAAAAGTCAAACACACTAACAACTCCAATACAAATAACAACATACAAGAAAAGCACAAATATAAAACATGTTTATTCTATTGTCTTTTAAATGAAGCTCCATTGATAGTTCATCAGCAAGACTAAAATCTATTTAACTTTTAAACTACAATTTTAAACATTAGACAAAATTAATAGATTTATTTAAATTGAGAATCAATCATCACTCGTCTAAATAACCTAAGAATATGATAAAGTAGAAAACTGGCCTAGAATTGAACAAAATCGAATAGAATCCATAGAGTGAAATTAATAGTCTGATTTTTCTTTTTGATATTTAAAAAAAAAAATTAATTTAAAATATATAATATCTCATATTTATTAAAATATTATTATGTTTAGAAAAACTAGTTGGTAAGTTAGTTAAAAACTTATAAGATAGCTCTGTTAAAACTAGTTAAAAGTTTATAAGATGAAAGTGTTTGGTAAAACTAACTTATACATGTCAAAATAATGTAAAATGAAATATTTAATATTTATAATATTGGAATTTTATAACTAATAACTAATCATCCTAAAAAAAGTAGGAGATATTTTTGTTTTTATGAATTGAATCCATAAAACTAAAATCATGGAAGGAACGAATTAGGTTATATAATTTAAAAAAAAATGTAAAGTCTATATAATTCAAAGAATTTCTAATCTTAAAAAAAAGTGTAATGATCATAATTGATAAGTTGACTGTTGTGTGTAAGCATATATAATTATATACAAGAATTTTAAATTAAATACAAGAGTGAAAGAAAAATTCAAAATAAAAAATAAAAATAAGATTAAGAAAAAAAAATAACTATAGCTTATAAACTAGCTTATTTTTCAATTCATGTAACTTATTCCATATATAAACTCTTGTATCTGGAACTTATTTTGGTAAAAGTGGGGTATAAGATAGTGAAAAGAGTTTATACGCTTCTCAAGAGCCTTAGTAAGTTTGTCATAAGTCTTACCAAATACACTCTTAACTATCTATTTATTATAAATTTTTCATTTTATAAAACATGTGGATTTATGTTAATTTAAAACCCCACTTTATTTTCTAATAATTTATTTTGATTTTAATATATTATCATATAGTTAGCTAAAATTTAATTACGTTTTTAGTGTATGAAATTTAGGATAAATCCGTTTTTATCTCTCAAACTAAAAAAACAAACATTTTAAATCCTTAAAGTCTAAAAAAATATGTTTTTAACTCATGAACATCCAGAAAACATTATCAATACATGTAACTTTTTTCATTAACGTTTTCTGATTTTTGGGATTAAAATATATATTTATGGTAAATTATGATTAGGATACCTATAAAATTTTAAAAATATTAATTTTGTGTTTATAAAATTTTATTTATTAATTTGATCCCTATAAAAATAAAATATAATTTTGTGAAACATAATTATGTTAAATGTAATATGATGTGACTAATATATTTATATGTGTAATTTAATTACAAATAAATTAAATATTATACAATTTGTGACAATTAATCTTCCATAATACATAAAATAAGTTTTGACAACTAAAAATCTTCAAAAATTTTAATTTTTTTTATTAACAATGTTCTATTACTACTTAGGAGATTAGGGAGAAGATTAGAGTTTTAATATTTTGAGTGTACTTAAAAAGTAGAAGGGAAGAATAATTAAATATAATAATTACATTAGAAATCGGTCTAATAAAATTATAACTCAAGACAAAAATATATAATACTATTTTTTTATAAAAATAAAATTAATAGTTTTTAAATTTTACATGAATCCAAATATATTTTATCTCTTTCTTTTTTATATATTCAAGAAGTAAAATAATTTTTTTGGTTTAGGAGACAAAAACCGATTTACCTTGGAGACTAATTTAGGAAACATTTAACATCCATCCCCAAACAAACTACATTCGCAGCCTTTGTCAGCACACTTCGATTTTCCACTCCAATTCCGATTTTCCCTCCATCGTTTTCCGACATTTTCAGGGAAATTTCCTCCCTTTCTCCCTCACTCGCTCCGAAAGACCCTCTTTCGATTCTCTTCAGCTTCGGTGCGTTTTTTCTTTTTCTTTTTTTTTTTCCGGTGTGGGGGGGGGGGGGGGGGGGGGGGGGGGGGTTAGAGAAGAGCCTCTAGGGTTTTGGAAGGAGGAGCAATGGCTATGGCAGCCCCGGGGCAACTCAACGTGAACGAGTCACCTTCGTGGGGTTCAAGAAGCGTCGATTGCTTCGAGAAGTTGGAGCAAATTGGCGAGGGCACATATGGGTCAGTCTTCTCTTCTCTCATCATTTCTCACCATATCCACTTCTTCGTTATTTGTTTCAATTTTATTATTGTTTATTTACTTGCGTTTTTTCTTTGTTTGTGTTGCTGTGATGTGGTTTATGGTTTTGGGCAAGAACTTATTTTGATCATGTTATCGTAGTCTAATTTGTTGTTATTTCCGCGGGTTTGGGGGGGGGGGGGGGGTTATTGGATTGGAAAACAATTTGAGTATACTGATTAAGGTTTGAGGGTGAGAGAGAAGTTTATAGAAGGGAGGGAGATTATAAGGCCCTGTTTGGATAAATTTCTCCATAAGTACTTATAGGACAAGAAAATAAGAAGAGGAAATGAATTGAGTGTCTCAGATAAGTTATAATTAACCTACGCACGTTAACATTTATAAAAGCTTTTTCATCTAATTTGTTCCAAAGCAGAAGTGCATAAGTTGATTTTAATTTACGTGAGAAGTGTATTTATTTTAACTTTTTAATTTCTTCTCTTATAATTGTTTATGGATAAGTTTACTTTTGACAAATTGCATAACACTTGTAACACTTTTTTCTTTTTCAAGTTGTTTGGAACACATTGCTTGAATCACTTAAATTTTGAAAGGTGTCTTCCTCGTCTCTCTTTATTTTAAACACTTCCTAAAATTCAGTGGTTGTTTGGTGTAGAAAGCTGAAGATAAATAGATAACAGAAGCCACTTTAGTTGTTAGAGATAGAAATCTTGGACTTTTGTGCTATTAAGCACCTGATCACAACCATTGGAGTTTCTAATTTTATGATGTTAGTAAAATTACATTCAAAGTCCATTTTTGTTGATTGTAGCATTCCTTGTTCCATCTTTATGATTTTTTGGTTCAATTCAGTGGAAGTCTATGTATACTGCTCATAAATATTTTGGTAAATGAAGTTCTTATGTTTATTTTGAAGTTTTTATATGGTTACTTCTACTTTACTGATTTGTTATCCCATGCATAATTACAACCCAGTCTCTATTCAGAGGTCTGGAAAGATACTTTTGGGCCAGGTTAAGCGTGAACGAAACTTAAAGTTTAAATGGGATTTTTAGAGCCCTTGTTTGATGAAAATGTAGCTACATCAACCAGCAACTTTTGATCAGCGAAGCTATCATCTTAGTGTGTTTTTGAATTAGCTTATTAAACCATGGCTGTTACTTGGCAGCTTCCTGATAGAGTTTTAGAAAAAATGAATAAACGATAATTTTCCATAATTAATATCTCTTCCAAACACCCACTTAGTGGAAAGTGGAAACAGCTATAGGAAGTAATATCATGGAGGACGTTAAATGAAATGGTACAACAATTCTCCCTTGACAGGATCTTTTCTTACAACAGTTTGATGATGTTGTCAAACATTAGGTGAGGCAGAAGTTATGTGCTTTGCGGTGTTCTCTTCACTCATTTTAATGCTGTATTTTTTTTTTTTAACTTCTGTTTTTTCATCTGTAAATTCTTTTTTCTTGTAAAGTCTTCTGTTTCATGTCACACACCTATTTTTCTTCTCTGTAGTGGACTTTGTTTCCATTTCTATTTTATTCCCAAGTAATAGAAATTTTTAGCTTATTCACACCTTTTTGGTTTGGATACTTGTTCCTTTTTCTATAGGACATTGAACTTCCATGAAATGATTTAAAATTTTAACTTTGGATTCGAATGCTTTTGCTAGTTTATGTTTCAGTAATTTTTTCTACCTCATTGCTGATATTTCCTGAAGGGAGTAATACTTTAAAATGTTTATGCTTGCAGTCAGGTTTACATGGCTAGAGAGATTAAAACTGGAGAAATTGTTGCTCTGAAGAAAATACGAATGGACAATGAGAGAGAAGGGGTATATTTTTTACCTCGTTGTTGAATGTTTCATTCTCTCTCTCTCTCTCTCTCTCTCTCTCTCTATATATATATATATATATATATATATATCTTGGAAGCATAACTCATAAGTTAATGCTCCTGTTTTGATACTACATCTGTGATATCCTTTGTGTGTCTTCGCTTCATTTTCAAACATTTGATTGTGCATTCAGTTGATCAAAATCTGAAGTTGCAGTAGTTATATGTTGCTGTGTCTGTAATATGAGTCTCCCTTCTGAATCGTATTGTGAATTTTGTCATTGCAGTTTCCTATAACTGCTATACGTGAAATCAAAATTCTAAAGAAACTTCACCATGAAAATGTAATCAAGTTGAAAGAAATTGTGACTTCTCCAGGTACATTTTTCAATGATCTAAATGTGCTGTTACCAAAATAATGTAGGCTTCAATTTATTCATTTCTAATTTTTTTTTTACAGGCCCTGAGAAAGATGAACAAGGGAGGCCAGGCAAGTTGTTCATTTTCATGATAATAGTCAATTACTTCATTTTCAATTAGACAGTAGCATGCAATTTGCTATACTGTTTTGACTATATGAATGTATCCATAATCTCCCTTTGGATTATGTTATTTTCCATATTTCGTACTACATTGTTTTTGTTTTGTTTGGAATTGTGCAGACGGTAACAAATATAAAGGTGGCATCTATATGGTCTTTGAATACATGGACCATGATTTGACAGGTCTTGCTGACCGACCTGGGATGAGATTCACAGTTCCCCAAATTAAGGTATTACTGTTAATATTCAGTGTTAATTGATATATTAATAGTTGTTTTAGTCATGCCTGAGTTGTTTTTTCCTTCTGAAGTGTTATATGAGACAGCTTCTGACTGGGCTACATTACTGTCACGTAAATCAAGTACTTCACCGTGATATCAAAGGTGTCCTTTTGCTAATGTCTTCCAAAGATAGATGTACAAATCGGTTTTAGATCTTATCAAATCTATTACTCCTATTTGATGTATTTTGTTCTGTTGCAGGTTCGAATCTTCTCATAGATAATGAAGGTAATCTGAAGCTTGCTGATTTTGGACTGGCACGGTCATTTTCTAACGAGCACAATGCAAATCTTACAAATCGTGTCATCACATTATGGTACAGGTAAATTATGCTCTTGAACAAGCTTTTAATTTTGGCCCAAGTTCTTTTGGGAGGGTGGCATCATGTACTTATGCCTATACACATTATTGATTTATTTAATTATTAATTAGACCCCCTGAGCTGCTGCTTGGGACAACAAGGTATGGGCCAGCTGTAGATATGTGGTCTGTAGGGTGCATTTTTGCTGAGCTTCTTCATGGAAAGCCTATATTTCCTGGAAAAGATGAGGTTAGTGATAATATATATAATCCTTGTCTGAAATTAGGGGTAAAGTAAAAGTGGTTGTTGTGAAATTGTATTGTGGCGAGGCATGCTTTTATCCAGTATGTTATCACTACTCAGTATACAAGATGTCTTAAAGGCCAGATGAAGAAATTCTTCATACTTGACTTTCTGTTTTTGTCATACAGACTTCAAATATTTTCTGCCAATCTAAATAATGATTTTTTATCTGAAAACGTTTGCATTATAATGTGGTTTGTATATTACTCATCAGGGCTAAACTGAATGCTAATGACGGTGTCTGGCTTAATGCTGGATCTAACCATAATACTTTCCAATAATTTAGTTATCCAATGTTTTTACTTTCATTCTATTTCTTGCTTTTACCATGTGTGGCCTACAGTGTATATACTCATGGTAATTGTTTCTAGTACAGCTTGAAGGTAATGCATGTTTTCTTTGTAATTATTGCAGCCAGAACAATTAAATAAGATTTTTGAGCTGTGTGGAGCACCAGATGAGGTGAATTGGCCTGGTGTTTCTAAGACTCCTTGGTATAATCAATTTAAGCCAACAAGACCAATGAAAAGACGTCTCCGGGAAGTTTTCAGACAGTAAGTCTCGGAGTATGAGTATAAATACTACATGTTTTTTACCCACTCTCATCGTCAAAAATAGAAAAAGACAATAATTATATATTGCATACACTTTTAATATTTGTGCCTGTTCAATCTGAATAGCTTTTCTCCGTGACTGAATTATAGTTTTGATCGTCATGCTCTGGAATTGTTGGAGAAGATGCTGACACTTGATCCTGCTCAGGTACTATTTTGATTGCTAAATAAATTTCAAGTTGGTTCATTGTGTTTTGACTTTCAAATACCTTGTATTCCTGGTTTTTTTAAACTACCATGTCTCTTTTAATTTAATAGTTAACTATATGCTTTATCTAATATGGTTAATTGGTTATAGTTATCTAACAAACATATATTGTCAAATTTCCTTTTGAGCTTACGACAGAAATGGTATCATCTGGTTTTGGTAGAGTGGCTTATGTTATGTGATCAAAATGGTGAAAATAAAAATTAAAAATAAAAAAAATTACGTCATAGTGCTCGTGTGAGACGCAACTGAAGAAGTAATATATTTATGCATGATACTACCTGCAGTCCTTTTTATAATAAACAAATGAGTGCACTCTTTTGGTCCTAATTATAAGAAAAATAGTCCCATTTTAAGATTGATTAATGGCTAAATTAATTTTAAACCCTTAATTTTTTATGAAGTCTATGAATGAGACACTCATTCTCCATGCAAGTGTATGCAATTATTAGGATATTAACAATATATGTCACACTCATTGGTGGAAAAAATCATCCCTTAAATTATCACTAGTATCATTAACTATAATTACCACTTAAAGCATTTATTTTATGGATATTTCAGGAATAAAATAAAATTTATGCCCTTATTAACAAATTTAAATTGACTATTTTGATTAGTCTTGATGAGTTAGTTATTTTTTTCTTGTAGAAGGACTAGAGGAAGTCTTTTAAGAGATGAAATACATTGTGTTCCTTTTCAGTCCAATAATAATGTTATTCACTACTGGGAGATATCCTTTTATGATGAACCATTCTGTTCTTGATCTATATTCTAATATTTGTTTGCCAAATTGATTTCTCAACAGAGAATTACTGCCAAGGATGCACTTGATGCCGAGTATTTCTGGACTGATCCATTACCATGTGATCCTAAGAGGTATGACCTCCCAAGCCCATGATATTGAGTACTCACTTTCAAAATATTAATTTTCCTTGGAGGAATATGTGATCTTCATAGGACTGAATGCTTATCCCATTTGTTCTTTCCCCATATATGTTTGGTGCTTCTATCAACTATAATTTTACTATTTTTTATTTTTCAACTCACTAAGTCACCGTTACTCCTATGTTTGGCTTAGTTTACCCAAATATGAGTCATCACACGAGTTTCAGACCAAGAAAAAACGCCAGCAGCAACGACAAAATGAAGAAAATGCCAAGCGTCTTAAAATACAGCATCCACAGCAGCATACACGTCTGCCCCCCATTCAGCAGGCTGGGCAACAACAGCCCCAAATGCGGCAAGGTCCTAACCACCCTATTCATGGGTCTCAACCAGCAGTTGGTGCAGGACCTAGCCATCATTATGGAAAACCTCGAGGTCCTTCTGGTGGCCCTGGAAGATATCCTCCCGGTGGGAACCCTGGTGGGGGATACAATCACCCGAATCGTGGGGGGCAAGGAGGAGGAAGTGGTTATGGAAGTGGGCCATATCCTCCCCAAGGGCGGGGTGCACCTTATGGGTCAGGTGGTATGCCTGGTGGGCCAAGTGGTGGTCCTCGTGGTGGGGGTGGTAGTGGCTATGGAGTTGGAGCTCCAAATTATCCTCAAGGTGCTCCTTATGGTGGATCAGCGGCTGGGCGTGGCTCAAACATGATGGGTGGTAACCGCAACCAACAATATGGTTGGCAGCAGTAAAACCCTTTTCTTATCATATATGATTGGTTGGCTGCAGTAAAGCCTTTTCTTATCATATATGATTTAGTGACGTGCTGATGATATGGAAGTTGATGAACAGTGGTGTAGAAAGATCAGCATATTTATGGATTGAGTTATTGAGAAAAAGATATGACCCCTCGTCATTGATTACTGATATTATAGTATGATTACTTGATGAACTGCATTAAAGTGTTAGTGAAGCACCTATCATAATGTTTTTGTCCTTGAGTCACTGCAGAAACCACGAAAGGGAAGAGAACCTCTTAATGCCTTTATAGTTGTTCACTTTTAATATTTTATACCTTTGATTCCTCTGCGGCATGTGTATTAATCAAAACAGCATGCTTGAAGATGTTTAACATTTTACTTTCCTAGCTGATATATTGTTTTTCTGGGAATGTTGTACCGATCGAGTTTTGTTGTTTTATTTTTTCAAACTAGTATACAATGCTTTGTAACTTGCTGTTTCGGTAATGTGAAGGTAGAAAATATTTACTTGCCTCTTAAAAGAGGAATTTTGTGATGAAAAATGCTACACTTAGCTGTATGTATCTGGTGAGAAATAAGAAGAGAAATGAGAGAGATGAAATAAAGAATATTTAATATGATAGGAAGGGAGTAAAAATGAGGTTGAAAGAAAGGTGGAAGTGCTGTGTACTGTAGGGACATAAATATCATTAGTTTCGCTATATGCAGAGTTAACGTTTTGTTTTGATCTTAAAAGTATCATAGGTGTTACTCTGGTCTGTGAAGCTTTTCTGTGCATATAAATTTATCCTTAAATTGTTCATAAATTAAATAGGATAGTCCACCCGATGCTTTGCACAGTCAGTAGAAAGTGGAAAGAACCCGATATTAATAAAAAAAAATGCAAAAGATAAAAAGGAAAGTGAGAGTGTTGGGAAAATGGTAGCATGATGATGCGTGGCATTGACAACTTGGTATAATAAACTTGCAAGCAAATTAAAGTTTTTAGCAATCAAGTTGTGATGGAATCTAGAATTGATTGATCCCTATACATAAAAATGTATTAAGTAGTCCTTATAGTGTAAAAGTTACCGATTAGTCTATGTCATCATTTGTTAATCGTTAAGTTCCTTCATAATTTAATTCCTATACGTGTAATACATTATTAATTTGGTTGTCATGTGTAACACATTTTTAATTAATCCCTACATGCGGTTAACAAAGACAGACCAAATTGGTAACATTTACACACACAGTAACCAATATAATACTTTACATGTACAGGGATTGATCTAATAATTTATAATTTTTTTACGTACGTGTGCGAACCAAATTGAAAATCCACTATACATATAAGCACTCAATTATATGTTTAACCTTATAATAAATTTAAAGAGTATTTTTGTAACACCTTAATTTTTATTAAAAATACTATTGTCTCGATTTAAATAAATTGACTTACTATTAGATTTTTGTGTGATTTCTTATTATTTAAATCTCAAATTATAAAATAAATATTTAATTTTTGTAGTTGATATGAACCAATACGTTTTTTTTCTTCTTTTCCGGATCGTCCTCGAAATTGCTTCTTGTTATAATAAAGGAAAGATGCTTTTGAAAAGAAAAAGGTGCAAACTTTATGTATAATATAGCGTAAGAGAATGTATTGCGCAAAGCGGAAGTTAAAACAAGCAAAATATGTAACTTAATAAAAACTTAGTGTCATAGGCAAGGTGCACGCCAAATGTTTGATGAAGCGAAATAATGATAAAAATAATATGAAGAGGTAGCGCAAAAATAATGAGTTTAAAAAAAATAAAAGTGGAAAGACAAGAAATGGAAGAAGACACCACACCTATGGAGAGTGATAAGTATTGTGGAGATTCGCCACAAAGGTTATAGAAACTTTTGATAAGAACCAAAGTTTGGTCCAATCAAGAACCCAAGAGGAACTTCCTTTCACACAACTCTTTAGAGTGCAAAGTTTTTATTTAATTCAATCGTGTCTACATAAGACAAATGAATGACTATTTATAGCCAATAAGTGGTGCATCTCTCCTCTTTCTTTCCAATGTGAGACTTTAGCCACATATTCCTAATTCAAAATTACACTAAAAAAAGTTTAAATAACGTAATTTTTGTCCATAACTTTGTGTTGAACTTCCTGTCCAATTTTCATCATCATAGATGCAGAATTAGGACTTGAGACTAGAAATGCGACTTGTAGAAAATCTTCGAAGCTTTCGAACACATCAAAGAAAGCCTAAAACGAACATCTGGAACTCAAGTTATGTTCAAAATATTGGAGCAATATGTGTTATTCGATCATTGGTCTTTGGACTCTTCACTCATTTGAATCAATTGGAGCAACTGAGCTCTTCTTTCGAGTTGTTCTTTGGGCTCAAGGCAAGGTTGATATCTTGGCCCAATGCTTGAGAAAGGAAGTAGTTCACTTCATGATCCAATGCTTCTTGTATTTCCTTTGATCTTGTCCTTGTCATGGGGCCTCCCAATCTTTGTAGTGCATTGCTTGGCTTTTGGCTTGTTGGACTTTCTTGGTCCTTATCACGCTCCCCTCCTTTAAAAGAATTTGTCATCGAATTTGGATCTTCATCACCTACATCAAAAGGACTTAGGTCAACAACATTGAATGTGGCGCTTACCCCATACTCACTGGGAAGGTCAACTTCGTATGGATTGTCATTGATCCTCTCCAAGATTTGGAAGGTCCATTTTTTTGTTTGTTTAGCATATTGCTCCATTTTTTTCTCATTTTGTGCTTTCAATTTTTCTTGGAGCTTTGTCACATACTCGGCTTTGGCCTTACCATCCCTATGATTCAAAGAAGAAATGTTAGGTAAGGGCAACAAATCAAGAGGGGTGAGGGGATTGAACCCAGACACAATCTCAAAGGGAAAACAACTAGTTGTAAAATGAACAACCCTATTATAAGCAAATTCAATAAGAGGAAAACATTCCTCCCATGTCTTAACATTTTTCTTGATGATTGACCTCAACAAGGCCAAAATGGTTCGGTTCACAACTTCGGTTTGCCCACCTGTTTGTGGGTGACAAGTGGTGGAAGAAAGGAGCTTAGTACCCAATTTATTACAAAAGGTCCTCCAAAAATGTCTAAGAAACTTAAAGTCCCTATCGAAAACAATACTTTGGGGCATCCCATGGAGCTTTACTATGTCTTTGAAGAACAAATCTACCATATGGGCGGCGCCATCTACCTTATGGCAAGGTATGAAGTGAGCCATCTTTGAAAACCTATCCACAACCACAAAAATGGAATCCTTTACTCTTTTAGTTCGAGGCAAACCAAGCACAAAGTCCATAGACAAATTGGTCCAAGGGGAATTGGGAATAAGAAGAGGAGTGTATAGGTCATGTGGCAAAACTTTTGATTTAGCCATTTTACAAATTATGCATCTAACACAGAACTTATGCACATCGCGTCGCATGCGTGGCCAATAGAAATTCTCATGCAACATATCCAAAGTCTTTTGTATCCCAAAATGACCCATCAGTCCCCCTACATGTGCTCCTCTCAAAAGGAGTTCACGTAAAGAACATTTAGGCACACACAAATGTATATCTCCTAGAAAGAGCATCGGCCACAACATTCACTTTTCCTTGCTTGTGTTTAATGACGTAAGAAAATTTTTCAAGAAATTCAACCCATTTAGCATGCCTTTGATTGAGCTTACATTGCTCCTTCAAATATTTGAGGGATTCATGATCACTATGGACGACAAACTGTTTGGGCAAAAGGTAATGTTGCCAAGTATGAAGAGCCCTTATGAGCGCATACAATTCCTTATTATAAGTGGAGTAATTCAAAACAGCACCATGCAACCTTTCACTAAAGTATGCAATAGGATGACCCCCTTGTAACAAAACAACCTTAACACTCACATTTGAGGCATCGCATTCAAGCTCGAAATTTTGGAAAATCGGGCAAGGCAAGTATGGGTGCATGAGTTAATTTTTCTTTTAGGGCATTAAAACTCCTCTCTTGGGCCTCCCCCCACTTAAAAGTCACATTCTTTTTAACCACTTCATTCAAAGGAGAAACTAGGGTGCTAAAGTCTTTCACAAACCGCCTATAGAAATTAAAGAATTAACGAGAGTTTTTCAAGCAATGTTATGAACCAGAAACAAAAGTATTACAAAGACAAGGTCTGTTGTGATAGACTTGCTCTAACTCAAAGGAAGTGGTCTTTTGTTGTAGTGCTCAACACGAAAGCAACCAAAGTAGTTTTCTAGCATGAAGAAGTATGTGCATTTAATGTAAGTATTAAATGTTCCAAGGATCATACACATCAGACAAAAGCTTAAGAGAAAAATTATATCCATTTAGAGACAATTGACACTTAAAGATGAAGGCCTGTAAATACCAAAAGCTTTGAATACACGAGCTACAAACTTACACTCTAACATTCAAATTCTTTTGGTAAAAAACTCTATGTACATTCTCGCAAAGTTTGAAAAGCTCTCAAAACACTTTGAACACTTTTAAAGAAAAGACTAAATGCTTAGATTCCACATCCGTCTGTAAGACGATTAAGATTTATTAGTGTGCAGACAAACCACAAATCTTTTGATTTGATTAGAGCTAGCAGTGGCTTGATAGGATAAAGAATACTTGGTTGTTTCAAGTTTGGTGTAGAACTTGAGTTGTAGAGCTAAAAGTGGCAATAACATAATACTTTAACTTTGTGAAATTAAAGGAACTCGGTGGTTTATTAAGAACTGAACGTAGTCTCAGTAGTTGAAACAAACTAGTATAATTATTCGTGTATGTTTATTTCCTTGCTCTCATTTCATTTAAACAAACCTAGAGTTTGAATTTGATTTTGTTTTTGTTTTTAAAACACATTTCCTTCTACAAAGTATGTTTTTATCATCTAAACAAGTTATGTGAAAAATTGTTATCTAATTTACAAAGTTATATTTCAAATGATAACTTTATTTTTCATGAAAAACATGTTTTTTTAAATCACAATTTAATCTCCATTCTTGTAATATTTGCCTTTACGGTTTGGTATTGGAGCTCAGTCTCTAAGGGTTGAGCACTAAACAATGTCTAGAGGAAAAGATCTTAATGACAAATAACAACAATAATGGTCACTTCATTATTAAAGGAACTTCTCTCACAAGGCTACTAGGTGTTATAGGAGAAGACTATCCCTACTGGAAGGACATAGTAAAGTGAAATGCCATGTATATATTTAATTTTTTAATGTTTGAAGAAAATATTTCTGCTAAGTAGCTTAATTAGACAAACAAAATTGAGGATTTAAGAAAGGATAACCTTTGTGATGTGGACACGATGGCTGACTATGTGGTTTCTAGTCAATGGAAGACATCCTTGAAAACTACAACCCAATAAAGAGAGTAGAAAATCACACTATGCTGAATATAAATATTGTAGAATGACTTAATTATTTATTTAGTCTCTCGGTTTATTTATTTTTTTAATTTCATTTTATTGTTAAGAAATGGTTCAATTTAATTTTTTAATTTTTAAAATAGTTCAATTAAGTTTTTTAAATAATATATTTAGTCTCTTAATTTTTAGAAACTGATGAAATTTGATCATTTTCATCCAATCGTAAACTCTAACGATGTTAGGTTAATTTGGAAGAAAAAGATCAAATTATATTGGTTTTAAAAAATTAAAGAATAAAATTAAACCATTTTAAATTATGTGATCAAGTTAAGCTGTTTATTAATAATAAGAGGAAAATTGAATAAAATAAATAAACAATGGGATTCAGTGAAGGATGCACATTCGATACTATAGGGGTAATTGCCGCACTAAGTAAATTTTTTTTTCTTGAATATACTAAATAATTATTTTTTTGGCCCTCATAGAAAATTAAGATTGCTCCCATAAAATACTTTTTTATGAAAAAGAATGCAAAAAATTTATTAAAGATAAAAGAAAAAAATTGATGTTAATTTTATCCACTTTATCTTTTCAAATTTGTAGAAATTTAGATATTTTAATACTTTTTTTTTATCATGAGATTGTGTATTTGTAAAAGTTTATAATAATTTTTGTTAGTAAGACTATTATAGAATATCTTTTGTCCCAACTGAAAATGTTTCTGGATCTGCCAATGATGGGATGAAATAAATAAATAATTCTAAGAGTAAAAGAGTGCATAGTGTAAATTAATCCTATGATATTGAATATATTAATTGTCAATTGATAAAATTTATATTCATAATTTCTAATATATATATATATATATGTATGTATATTTAGCCATCCTAGTCAACGTAATTATTACGTTTGAATTATTAGTTTTTTAAGGATATAAACATATATTTAATTGTAATTATTTACATTAAATATAAGCACGCCGCCGCCGGCAGCTACTAGCCGCCATAGTATTATTTTTTTATTTGTGCTACTCGTGTTATTTATTGATTTGTTGCTTTACACTTTACATGTAACTGTTGGACCAAATTCACTGTTTGTTTATTTTAAAATCTTATATGATTAAATTTAATAATTTTCTTTTCTTCTGTTAAAAATGTTTGGTGGAATTATTTTCTAAAAAATTTAAAATTTTCTACTTGCACTAATTTAAACTACAAATCTTATAGTGAATATGTAATATAATATGTGAAATTAAATTTGTTTGTAAGCCATAATTAATCATAATAATCTGTGAATTAACAATTCAAATCTTTGTCCAAGAAAGTCTATTTTCATTTTTTTTTCTTTCTTTCAATTTTTCACGTCACAACGTTTGAAACGCAGTGCCATGTCGAGACGTAGTCAAAATGTGACCCCCGGAAATGTTCAATGAGTGCTTAGCTTGCACTTGTTCGATGAAGGTTCATCAAAGCAACTATTCTATTTTTAATTATTTTTTGGTTGAACCTGAAATTGATGACTCTGCCTCTTCTGCTAACTGTGGCATAGCGGTGAACATTTTCTTATTCTTGGTTAAACTTAAATCAGATAAACACTTCCAATTTTGAGACTTTTCCTTCACACCCTTATTCATCTTCTTGTGCTTTTTCTTCATGCATTTTGTTGGTTTGGTCTAACAAAATAGTTTTTCATCATGGGAAACGCTTGTGCAAAAGGAAAACCAGTTGCTCATGTTTCTTCCTCCAATTTTTCTGGTTAGTTTCTCTTCAATTTAATCATTTTTATCTGGGGCCCTTTCCTTTCTTATTTGGTTCTATTTGATGCCACCATGTGTGTTTCCCTTCATTTGTGCACTAATCATGTAACCTGGTTTAAGTTTGACTTTTTGCTGGTTATGTATGATGAGTGTTTTCACTTTTTCTCTTTAGTTTCTGAAGGCTATAACTGTTGTTCATGTGATGTAACACTTCAAGATTATAGGCTGTTCTATTTATTTGTTGTTGTCTGATCCTTGGGCTGAAAAATGAAGATTCTGAGGTTGCCTTGCATTGAGCTTGCATTCTTGTCAAGAATAATTGGTTATTACATGTTTTGACCAAGGCAAGGAAATTTATACTTCAGAGTTCAGACAAGTTAGTGGAGCCATGTGTGTCAATTTTTTCTGTGATAATGTTAAAGCTTATACTTTGTTGGCTATGTTAATTGCAAATTATAAGCACTAGCATTGCTCCATAACTTCTAATCCAAGATACTTGCCCAAAACTTCTTTGTCGATTTTAGGATAAGATATTTCCTTGCACTAGCATTACAAGATTTTAGAAAGTTAATCTCATAGCTGCTTTTAACTTGCTTTTCATCTAATAACAGGAAGTAAGAAGCCTGCAAGTAAGCCAAAGCAGTATTCAAATTCTTCTGAACAACGATCTGCTCCAATAACTTCAGAATTAAATGTTCCCAAATCCATCTCCAGTAACCTCAGGTCTTTCAGCTTGAATGATCTAAAGGAGGCCACTAAGAACTTCCGGCGAGAAAATTTAATCGGAGAGGGAGGATTCGGGCGAGTCTTCAAAGGATGGATTGATGAGAACACATACGGTCCTACAAAACCAGGCACTGGAATTGTAGTGGCCATTAAAAATCTTAAGCCAGAAAGCTTCCAAGGCCACAAGGAATGGCTTGTATGTGAAACAAGAACCATAAGCCAAATCATTTTAATTTTTGGTCTTGCTAGCTACTGATGACTGATTTTGCAATCTTTGTGCTGGCAGCAAGAAGTGAATTATCTTGGGATGCTTCAGCAAGAAAATTTGGTGAAACTTATTGGTTATTGCTTGGAAGGTAAAAACAGGCTTCTGGTTTATGAGTTCATGCAAAAAGGAAGTTTGGAGAATCATTTATTCAGAAGTAAGTACATTTCACTCTAAGTCTAAGCATATTTGTTCTCTCAGTTGTCCCACTTCCCTTCCCTATATATCTTCTTGATATTTGAGTAGTTTTTGTACAGAGAGAAAGAGTATAATAAAGACATTTTTAATGAATTACATGACGGTGTGTAGACATTTCAGGGATAACTGCAAATGTTCTTTGTTTTTCAAAAGATGATTATTGGGATTATTTATTTGGTTTTGTGATTTTGATTCCCAACATTGATTTTGTTTTAAATATTTTAGAATAGTATTTTGAACAGAACCATGACTGCTATTTATTCATCATATTCATACCTTAAAATTTTGTTTTCTATTTCTACAGAAGGTGTTCAACCTATGGCCTGGGTTACAAGGGTCAACATTGCAATTAGTGTTGCAAGAGGATTAACATTCTTACATTCCCTGGATCCAAATGTTATCTTTCGTGATTTAAAGGCTTCCAATATCCTACTTGATTCGGTATGTGATATTAAAAGTTTGTTCTGTCATTTTGTAACGATTGGTTTATGTGAGTTTCCATTCTGAAAGAGTAGCCTAATGGATATGCAGGACTTCAATGCAAAGCTTTCGGATTTCGGCTTGGCAAGAGATGGTCCTACTGGAGATAATACTCACGTTTCAACTAGAGTTATAGGAACTCAAGGGTATGCTGCACCGGAGTATGTTGCTACAGGTATAGTTCCTTTGTCTTGATCAAAGTGTTGAGATCTAAATTTAGCCCAGACTAGTTGCTTTTTAGTTAAAATTGTTTCAAATATATCTTTCTATTGTTTTGACTTATTTTTTTCTTCTAGATACTAATTTATAAAATAAATAATTCCATAGTTCACTTTGATGTCATTTTTTTTGTTCTTCTTTTAATTCTAGTTCTGTTCCAGGATGAAAAAATAATAATAAACTAGGTTCTTTCATGCTGCTTGTTAACATTATCACCTAGGCAGGCTGGTAGCTTAAAAATGTCACACAAATGATTTTCAGAATTGCTGGTTATGCAGTTTAACTGAAATATGTAGGAACTGGCAGAGCATATTTGCTTTACAATTTCAAAATTTTCATAAACCAACTATCCTGAAAGTTTAAACTGTTCGGTTTCAGACATGAATATTGTTACATTTCTAACATGGCCCTTCATGTAATAGCCCCTTGGGCTTAAAGTGTGTGTGGAATGTGTTAGAAATACGAGGGCATAAAACATCTCGGAGATCTCCATTAGTAGGCCATAAGTTAACCACATAAGGAAATTTGACACTATATCTAACCCAAAGCCTTAAAACATGAGGTATATGAGTTTTGTTATTTATAGGTTGCTCAAAATGTATCCATCTCTGTCTAATCTGAGACTTGTTACTCACACTTACACTCATCCAATAAATGCACAGCCCCACCCACCTTGTGAAGATATTAAATCATCGATCTATTAGAAGAATGGGGACAGCAAGTATCGAATTATTGACCACTTAGTCATAGAGGCTTTGATATCTGTCATGAACCAACTACATCAAAAGCTTAACCCGTTAGGTGAAAGACACGAGAGGTTTTATATTATAACTCTAGTAGAACTGTTTTGGGAACCTTTTAGTAACTCTAATTGAACCTCTTATTTGCAATTATGCGATGTGCATATTTTTTTTAATAAAATTTAATGATCATCTATTTGCTTATTTTCTAAGTTGGATTTCAAATGAATGAACAGGTCATTTGACCCCAAGGAGTGATGTATACAGCTTTGGTGTAGTCTTGTTAGAGTTACTAACCGGAAGGCGTGCGTTGGAAGACGATGGACCTGGATTTTCGGAGGAAACCCTGGTGGATTGGGCAAAGCCATTCTTAAATGATAACAGAAGAGTTTTGAGAATAATGGATACAAGATTGGGGGGTCAATACTCCAAGAAAGGAGCACAAGCTGCAGCTGCACTTGCATTGCAATGCCTTAACACTGACCCCAAATTTAGACCACCTATGGTGGAAGTTCTAGCAGCATTGGAAGCACTTAATTCCTCAAATTCATTTACACGGACACCAAAACATGAGAGTCATGCAGCCAAACAATCTGGTGGTCCTTCACAAAAGTAAAATGGAAATGTAAAGTACATATGAGCTACTTGGCTTCTTCTCTTTCACTTTTTGGGTGAATACTTTCTATATTCACCCGTAAAGAAAAGAACAAAAGAATACTATGTCATACCAACAAATGATTTGTTCTTTCATTTCTTTGCATATGCGAAGAATTGCCATCTTTGCGGGTTATTGAGTGTAGAGTATTACATTGTGGTAGCAGCTATAGATTCTTATTACATTGTATGAAAATTTTTAGCTTTTAGGATGACTACTGTTACATATACAAATTTGGAAAAAAAATTAGAGTTAATAATGGATATGTTTAAGCGGGTATTTTTTCTTCTTCATAAGATGTCTGCTTTAGATATATAGCTTTACGCTTCAACGTTTGGACTTATTGTATTTTATCAATCTTTTGTAATATTAATTGTTGTGTATGGAAGAGTGGCAACTGGCAACTCAAAATCACAACATAACGAGGTTTTTGTATCCATTGTTGTTATTTTAAAACTCTTAATTCATCAAATTCTTTTCTCATTTAATTTATTATTGAATCGTTTTTTGTTTCTTAAGCGATCTATATCTTGCATACTTTTCTTAAATGGTCTATATCTTAGATTATTGAAATAATATTACATTAAGCAGGAAATTGGACCTAATCTTAGTGGGATTTAAAAAAAAAAAAAAAAACCACGATGGAAGGAGAATAACCCACCCACTAAATGAATGAGTTTGGGTCCAAGTATGGACACGAGTGCAGTAGGAATACTTTAAATATCCACGTGCAAATATTTCATATATTACTTAAAATAATATATCATATATATATATATATATTTATAATCACTCAGCTATAAAATAGCCATCAGATTTAATTTAATTTAAAGTTCCTAAATGCGTCTAATCAAGAATTAAGTTATTGACATTAATATTATTTATATATATAATTTGGAGAATTAAATATTAAATTATTTTAATATTGGATGGTAATATTTTATTTATGACAAAATTTTATTTTTAAATTAATAATTAAGGATATAAATTAAATACTAAGTTATTATATATATATATATATATATATATATATATAA
>PYAF01003926.1:337751-368834 GCA_007407185.1 Glycine tomentella | reverse complement strand
TCAACTCTTTTATAAAATGAATGCTTGTAAATATATATGAAGTATAAAAATATTAATTAAAAATAAAAAGAAAATAATTTATGGTTCTTTTAATTGTATATTTTAAAAAAATATATTTAAAAGATATATCTTTTATTCATGTAATTTTATCAAGAGAAAGTAAAATCTAAAAAAGCTTTTTAGTATTTATTTTCATAAGTTAAAATCAACGAGTTTTAAATAAAGTTTAAAAATATCATTAAAATATTTTTGAGTTGAAATAAACATATACTTAATTGATAAAAACAAATTTCATTATCAATGAAATTATAAATTAAAGAACTTTCAACTTAAAAAAATCTCAAAATTTGAATGTGAGACTAGAAAATAAGCCCCTCAGATTTTTCTGTTTTTTTTATTTGTTTTTCACTTTTTTTAGAAGAAAATCTGTTTAAGGTACCGATGGATTGGATATTAAATATGAATATTGGTTGGTCCGTTGGAATTTTCAACTTTTTTTTTATATATATTTGTATGTACTAATTGGTATCTTATTTTATATTCAATCTGAAACTTTTCTAATAAGTACCATTTTTTTTATGTTTCTTTTCTTTTTATTGCAGGATTTGTTTCTTATATTCTTTTATTGTAATTATCTTCTTAGATTATTTTATATAAATCATGAAAAATTAATAAATAAATAAAACTATAAATTTTATAAAATTAATATTATCATCATTATTTTTTTTTAATTTTTATTATCCATCATTAATATCATAAGGGATATAAATGAGAAAAATAATTAATATTTTAAAAAACTAAAATAAAAATTATTTTGATATTTATTTTTTCGCCTTACATGCAAATTGTTATGGAACGTAGGGAGTAGTGTTTACTAAATAGATTTTTTTAGGAAGAAAGACAATTATGCCATTTCAATATGAATCAACTAAAAAATACAAGGAGGTGTCATGTCAAATAATGAAAAATAGCAAAAACAATGGCAGCCGCAAGCCTCTGAGCCACCATGTTAGCTTGTCGCCTTACAAACTTAACATAAAAAATATTATTGGAAGAGAGAATGGCCATGCAATGTAAAAGAATCAGAAACGCGGTCTCTGCAAATGAGGATAACATGTCCACAACAGGCTTACAATCAGTTTTGAAGCAGACTGCAAAACCCAATGACACTAGCTAGGTGAGGGCATAAAGAAGGCCCAAAGCTTCACCTAGCATTATGTCGTGGCAAATATTGGACGACAGAAACTTAGCAGCTACAAACTGACCTTGACAATCACGAAAGGACAAACCCCATGCTGTTTTATTATCTTGATGCATGATAGCTACATCCAGGTTACACTTAACCACATCAGTGTCTAGAGGAATCCAAGTTACATCACTCACCCTCAAATTAGCCCGCAATAAAGGATTTAGAATCTCATTAGCAACCTTCCAATCTTTGAGTACACTACTAGCTCTTGTTACTTCCGGATGCATATCTAAGTTGACATCACGCCATACTTTGTCATTCCTCACACACCATATGCTCCACATTAACATACAAGCTTTACCACCCTCATCACCCATTGAGGTTCTGCAACAAGGAAAAATTGATGTCCTTAAATCCATCACAATTGCCAAATAATGGATCAATACGGTTCCACAAATTCAGCTGTTCCCAACATAGATTACTAGAGTTGCCCCCAAATAGGCAACAAAAGCAATTTTAAAGAGCCAAATATTGCAGTACTCAAGACATATTGAAGGCACAACGTACAATACCTTTATCAATAAGCCACATTTTAGTGGGGAGACAATCTCTGAGCACCTTCCATATAAAGAACTTGACCTTGGCAGGTACTTTTAGATTCCAAATTAGGTTCCAGCTTCCCCCAACTTTAAGATGAGAGTAATCAACAATCATGTCCATAATAGTTCTGTATGCTGAGCGGATAGAATACAACCCACTTCTTTTAGGATCCCAAATGCACTGATCATTTTGGACAGATTCAAAGAAAGGCACCTAAAATATCAAATCAACTACATCAACAGGAAAATAATTGTGATAACATAGTGATATTCCAAGATTTCGGTAATCCGACATTGGACAACATACTTCGGACTTTCTCTTCAATTGTCTGGTTCATCTTCTCAGCCAGACCATTTAACTGCGAAGTCTTTGGGGCGTCTTCTCAAGTCGGATCCCGACTTCTCTACAATAAGCATCAAATGAACCACAATACTCACCACCATTTTCAGATCTGACCATTTTCAATTGCTTGCCAATCTCCCTTTCCACCATGTCATAGAATTCTTTGAAAAATTGAAGTACTTGATTTTTGTCTTCAACAAATAAACCCACACTTTGCGGGAGTGGTCATCAATGAAAGAAACAAAATACTGAGTTCCACCAAGTGATCTCTCGGACATGGAGCAAACATCAGTATGGACGAGGTCAAGAATGTTCTTGTGTCGTCTGGGTTGATCCGGTCTCACAAACGAAACCCGGTGCTGCTTTCCAGCTAGGCAGTGCATGCAACTCTCCAGCACTTGACCCTTCAACCTGGTCAGTAGTTCTTTCTTCTCCAATATGTGGAGTCCTTTCTCCCTCATGTGGCCGAGGTGCTTGTGGCACAGCTCCAAGCTAGGACCATCTCAGAATGAGTTGGCTTCTTCACCATTAATCTTTCCTTGCATCACATACAAATAACCTTCTTTCTTTCCTCGGGCCACGACCAAGTTTCCCTTGGTCAGCTTCCATCTACTTCCTCCAAAATAGTTCACTAACCCGGCATCATCTAGTTTTCCAACCGAGATTAGATTTAATCGCATGTCAGGCACATGCCTTACATCTTTTAACACAAGTCGGCATCCTACATCCGAGGTCAGGGTTACATCATCGTCACCAACAATTTTGTTGGTCACCTGATTTCCCATCATCACGACACCAAAATTTCCCTTTCTGTAAGCAGAGAAGAATCCCTTATCTAGGGTGACGTGGAATGAGGCACCAGAGTCAACAATCCAGGTGCAGTTATCATGGGCAATGTTCAACATTTCTTCACCAAGGAAGAATATCTCGGCGTTCGGGTTAGCAGCCACAGCCGTGGTGCTCTTATCATGCCCTCTCTTGGGAACTATCTAATCTGGCTTCACACAATCGTTCTATTCATCATTCTGCAGAGTTCTACAGTCCGGCTTCTTGCGTCCTATCTTCCCACATTAGAAGCCTTTCAATTCATACTTTGGCCTTGACCGACCTCTGAACTTATCTCGTCCACCTCGACCCCGGCTCTTGCTTCTACCCCAAAATTCGGATTTTCCTCTATTCTCAGCAACGTTGGCCTCAGACGCATTGGTTACACCTCGTTCTTTTCTCCTGGCTTCTTCATTCAGGAGACTATCAGTCATGACATCCATCGTCAATTTTCCTTCCAGAACCGAGTTACTCAATGTCACCACCAGCGTATCCAATCTTTCTGGCAGCGAGCTCAACAACAACAAAGTATGCATCTCATCACCAATTTTCATATTGGCTTTGGACAACTGATTCACAATACCTTTGTAGGTGTTAAGGTGTTCAATCATGCTCATGTTGTCCTTGTACTCTAGTTTCACAAGCCGGCGTACCAAGTGTGCTTTGTTCTTGGGAGTCTTCTTCTGAATCATGGATTCCAGCTTGTTCCACAATTCATACGCGTTCGTGAACTCGGACATGTGCTCAAAGAGGCTTTTATCAATATATTTCCTGATCGTGGCCTGATTGGGCGTATTTAGTTAAATAATTTTCTATTATTCTTAGCTTATTTTGACTTCTCTTGGACTTCTATTTTCTCATTTTAATTCAGTTTTTGTCTTAGGCAAGCAAGTGAGCTTAATTGCTAATTGTTGCTTATTTTCGAATTTTATGCTCATTTGACCTATCTTTCTTATACAGGACCTACAGAGCTCCACAGAATTATGAATGGAGCATGTAAGTAGTCCTTGGAAAGATAATAAAAAGATCTACAAGTTTGTCAAAGATAAGCCGATGCCAATTCTGTCATTTAGAGGATCATTTTAGGATTTGAAGTTAAAATCACTGCACTTGAATTTTGGGCTACAAGTTGGATTTTTATTGGTGTAAATAGCATAATTAATTAGAATAGATGAGCCTATTCATGGTTCATTCTTTCCTTCTGACTTAATCACTATATGCTGGTGAAATTAGTCAGTGAACATGACACTACATTTTAGCAAAAACAAAATTTACATTTTCCTTTTTAAGTTTTCAGAATCAAAATCCTTTCTCTCAACTGTTTTTCGTTGTTCTTCACTGCTCTTCATTTTCATTTTTTATTCTTCCATTTTTGTGCACCAATTTTGTGGGTCTTTCATTGATGATGATCATGGGAGGTTAAACAATCAATCAATCCAAGGATCCAGTCTAAGTAAATGGGAATTTGAGTTCTGGTTTGGTATTTCAAATTATGTGTGAATGTTCACTTTCTTCTTCAATCCTCTATTCAATTTTCATGATTATGAATGTGTTTAGGATTGAAAGCCAATTAGGTTATAGATTCATTTCCTAATTTCGAATTTTAATCACGGATTAGTTGGATGATATTTTAATTAGGTTTGTGATTTCAATTAATTTAACAGTTAATTCGATTGAACTGCTTATAATGAACTTGAATGAACTTTCATAATATAATCATTATCTGAGAACTATGATAATTACCATTGGTTGGTTTAGTGAATTGGATTGATGCTCTTTAATCTGTTTTACATTACCTCTTATCAATTTGCATTAGTTTATACGTTTTCTGCAATTTTTACTTATTGCATGCAAACTGTTTGACAAAAATCCACTATTGTTTATTAGTGAATTGAAGTTAGAACCATATTTATAGTATCTCTAAGTCGACCTAGGTTAATCATGTGCTACAAAATTAGCGTAGTTTAATTGTTTTGAAGCGAGACGACATCGCTTATCGAAACTGGCGCCATTGCCAGGGATCGAACCCGGGTTACCACCTTACGACTCAGGATTTCCCAGTCCTTGTTCGATTTTCCAGTCGACTTCTCCTCAAGAACAATGGGTTCATACAAATCTTTGCATATAAGATGATCTTTCATTATCGATCTCCAATAATTGAAGTTGTCTGAGATCAGCTTGAACATATCTCTGTCATGAGCTATGTCACTGGTCTCCATCTCGTCTCCTTTAGAACCTTCGAATCGGGCTCTGATACCAATGTTGGGAATTGATCAAACCCTCAAATCAAATCAGATGCGGAAGCGAAAATAAGACGAGAGAGAAAAACACATAGTTAATTTGTTTAACGTGGGAAAACCTTTCGCAATGTGAAGAAGTAAAAAAAACCCACGGGACATTAATCCAGAATCAAATTTCCACTATAACAATAACAAGTTACAGATGATCAAAATACACTAAAGTGGTGGTTCATTCAACCTCTCCAACAATGATGATAATCAAACTTCCTAGAATGTTTCACTCAAACTCTCTCTAAAGATCTCTCAAATGCAAAACATGTAGATTTGCTCAAATATGCTCTCAAAAATATCACTTGAGACGTCAATCGTTTGAGTCTCTCTACGCTGCGTTCACTCTGATTCTCTCAATCAGTCTAGTCTGACCTAATTCCACCCTCAACTAATGTATTTATATTGGTGAATTAGGTTTAGGATTTTAGACCCCTCAAATGGGTTTGGACCAGCATTGAAAGAGTAAGTTCAATCCAACAATAACAACATGAAAATCATGGTCATGGTATCAAAATTTGCCTGATTGTTAAAGACCACTTGACTATGATTAAAAATTTATATACTCAATGGTCTAAAACTTTTAATGTAGTCTATCAAGCTTTTTATTCAAATTGCCATGACTCTCGATTCATTTCTCTTTCAATTATCATAAGTTATTACTGTTAAGCAATCTTTATTGATGGATAATTATTGAAGACTACCACTAATTGACTTGAATTGACAACTAATTAGAAAAAACACTATTACCAAAACCAGACAATACTAATGCCAACCAGACAAACATTCGTTGTGCATCTCACTTCTCGCCAGTGAAAACGACCCACACCAGAAACAATTTTTTTCCCTACATATTATAATTTAGGAAAATTACAGAAAAGGGAAATTAGGTCCACGTGATTTCATGCCCACTAAAATGGACCAATCCCATATACAAAAGCATGGACAATAATAATACCATTATCATAATATTCGCCAACTTGTCGACATCAACAACTATTGATCATGAGTTTTTTCTTTTCTTTTATATATTTTATTACTTTGCTTTTGGTAAAAATGAAATTGCTGAACTAAGAGATTAGGCACATACAGATGGATGTTCGGATGATTATAATTTGATAAATTTTATTTACAATATTAAAAATTAACTCATAGTATTTAACACAAATATACGTATAAAATTCAATTTAAAATTATTGATTAAATTAAAATAATTCACACTAATTTTTTATTTATTTATTTTGAGATTAACAACTCGGACTAGTTGATTCATATGCTGTTGTTAAAAATTTGAATTATAAAAATCTTATTTAACTGTCATTCTAATCTAAGAATTAATTTTGCAACTTTGTCCAAAAATATATTATTTAGTCAAAAAGACAAAAAAAACATATTAGGTACACATGCATGTATTAGGAAAATTTGTCATGTTGCAGTCTTGCAGAGAAGTCAATAATTTAATGAGTGTCACAAAATAATTATAATATAGTAGTTCTCATCCGCCCTCTTTGCATACACATCATATTCCATATCAAATTCAAGTATATCTTCCCTCTTCTTCTTTGCACTGCACTTTTCCATTTTTTTTCTTTCTTTTCCATAACCACTTATATCCATCTATGATATGAGTTTCAAGCTTTTATTTTGTAATTTTGGAAAATTGCTCTGTGAAGAACTTGTGTGGTAGTTACTTGAAATTTGAAAACTTAGTCTGGGTTTGTTGTTTCATCATCAGCATCCTTTTTTAGTTCATAATAAAGTGGTCCCTTTCAGTTTCTTCCATCTTTTTTTTAAGGTGACTTTTTTATGAGCTTTTGTTATTTTCCTCCATTTTTCTTTTCCACATTTGTGAATGCAGATCAAGGACTAGTTTGTTTTTACCTTTTTCTGTGTTGCTGGTATTTGCAATTTGATGTTGTGTGGGGGAAGGGTTAGGGTGTTTCTTCTCTCTCTCTCTCTCTCTCTCTTACAAGTGCCCTTTTCTAAGGTTGTTCTATTTTTGAATGATTTGAGTCATGCATCAGCATGAGGTGTATCAACAATTATTTGGATTCTGAATTGCTGTGTGCGTGTCACTTTTTTCTTTTTTCTTTTCAAGATTGATTTTATTATTACAAATGTAGTAACCTAAGTTGATAGTTTGTTAGAGCGCTGTTGTGTTGATTTACCTTTTTCATATTCTAGCTGAATTCTGGTTTTGGAACTAGTTTTAATTGCAAGGCTTGGTTTCTGTAAGATCCAATTGCTTCTCTTCATTTGGAAACACGGTTCTATTTGATCCCTTTCTGGTGTATTTCTGCATTAATTACTTGTTGAAAGTGGTATTTCTGGGGTTTGGTTTTGCAATTTAGCCTGCACCATTAAGGGTTCCTGGTAAAGTAGGGAAAATAAAGTCTTGAGGGTGTGTGTTGAAAATAAATTGAGGACTTAGTGGCTAAGTTGCATTGCATCTAAAACTTCAGTGTTAGTGTTTTCAAACCACATAGACTAATGACATCTTCTAACCTCCCATCACAGTTAAAAACATGAAATTTTATTTTCTGTTTGATAAAAACTGAATCTGTGGATAAAATTTGGTTAGGAACTGATTGTAATGTGCATTTCAGGTAAATACTTCATAACTGGGCAGCAATTTGTAATAAAGTTCAACCGGCATAGAGGATGAATGGGCAAAAAATTAAGCGCCGAGTGGGTAAATATGATGTAGGGAGGACGATTGGCGAGGGAACATTTGCAAAGGTGAAGTTTGCAAGGAACTCTCAGACTGGGGAGGCTGTGGCTCTCAAGATTCTTGACAAAGAGAAGGTTCTCAAGTATATGATCGCTGAACAGGTAGTTCAAGAATTTTTCTTTGTTGGACAACGGTGTATATTGATTTCCTCTCTTACTCTGTTTCTCCATTTACTATTGTTAAGGCATAGAATTTCATGCTGTAATTAATTGCTCATATTTTCCAAAAGGCTTTCAAGATACTGACGAAGTATGGTTTTTCTTTAACTTAGTTTAGGTAGTAGGTTTTAGATTTCAAATACAACTTTTGTAATGAAGTTGCTGCAGACCCACACATGGTGAAGCCAAATCTCTTAGATCTTTTCTTGATGTATTTTACAGATCAGTCGTGAAATAGCCACGATGAAGTTAATCAAGCATCCAAATGTTGTTCAACTATATGAGGTCTCTCTCTCTCTCTCTCTCTCTCTGACACTACACACACAAGCAACATCTTCTCTCTTACTTTTTGATAAGTATATTGTTTTCTTTTTATTATGGAACAGATAAACCTTGAATCAAATGTTGCTGATAAAAAGAGTCATCAACTATGTTGTGAACTCAACTTACTGGCCTATGTTTTGAACTCTTTATTATATCCATAGTTGCATGTATCCGTCTCTTTAGTTTATCTTTTCTTGAAGTTGTGTTATTTTTTAAAGGCAATAGGTGACAAATTGACAATGTTTGGGCATAGACTGACTGCTTAACTAAGAATTTTGCTTATCGTTCCAGAAATTTCTTGAAGTATCATGGAACAATATTTAAAGCCAAAAGAGACTAAGGATAGGTTTTTCAATCTTAAAAATAGCCTGCTTCGCTTGAGGTTCTAATATATTTATCACCCCATCTG
Source organism: Glycine tomentella (assembly GCA_007407185.1). Taxonomy (NCBI): domain Eukaryota; kingdom Viridiplantae; phylum Streptophyta; class Magnoliopsida; order Fabales; family Fabaceae; genus Glycine; species Glycine tomentella. The sequence goes on along the minus strand of PYAF01003926.1, from coordinate 359,968 downwards.
ATAAAAGAAAATCTCGTCTCTATTTTGATATCTTGTTTAGGTTTTTCTTTACCTTACTGGTGAACTTTCTATCCCTGGGGCCTACATGATTAGTTTTCTGATTACAGATGAATTTCTTAAGAAAAGAATGTAAGCACTTGATGACATAATGTGAATGAGATAACCGGACAGACTTTATTCTGTTCATGCCAAATCATTACTCAATTTAGCGATAATGATTCTAGTCTGTTGGAGTGAAGGATTTTGACACATTACATCCACCTATGTTGTCAATCATCCTTTGCCACTGCTTCTGGATTTAAGACCTCCAAAAATGATTTGCATACATTTTTTTTTATCGGCAAATGTTAGTTTTTGTTGGAATTTTAGTTATGTTAGTAGAGGGGATCGAATCCACGACCATTCTCCTTTTCCCTTCTCCCTTAACCATCCAACCCACCTTATATCTCCAATGTTTTGCACACATGACATGAGAGTTTACCCTCACTCATTATTTGCATTCCAACTAATAATCACAGAACAAAGATGAGAATCCTTATGTGAAATTTCGAATTGCTGATGGTGCTATTTTATCTGCTGATCCTCTTGCATTTTGCATCGGTACAAAGTGCATACTATCCAACTACATGCAAGTTATTTTATTAGGAAGTAAAACTGATTACTGATCAGGAACCAAATTAATTCTCAATACACAGTTACTTTGTTGCTAAATTCATTTTCTGAAACTGCATGAATTAGAATTACATAATTTTCATTGCAGGTCATGGGGAGCAAGACAAAAATATACATTATTCTAGAGTTTGCAACTGCGGGAGAGCTCCATGACAAAATTGTGAGTAAATGAATTCTTTTTTTTTCCTATTTTGGTTATGATCTCCTTTCATTTTCAATTCGTTCTAGAATTTGGTTTAGGAAAAGAAAAATTCAGGACATATTGTTTACATGTTTTGTTCTCTCACTCTATTAGCTTATGATTCTATAGTGCTGTTCTACCATAATAAGGTGCTTGTTAATCCCTTCCACCCCCCTTGGTATCACTTGAAAGGGTTGTATTGTGTCTTAGTCCATAAATTACAACTTTGTTGAAGTGGAAAAGGTATTGTTAAGTGTTTTAATTGATTTTTTTTCCTTGTGAAGGTAAACGATGGACGGAGGAGTGAAAAGGAAGCGCGTAGGTATTTCCAGCAGCTTATAAATGCTGTTGATTATTGCCATAGCAGGGGTGTCTTCCACAGAGACCTGAAAGTAAAGCCCTTTCAGCCTTTAACAATATGCAGATGCCTCAACAATTTATTTGCTCTAGATTAAAGAAGAAAGAATACCTTACTTTAGTTTCATTGTTATTTGCAAACTTTCTGCAGCTAGAGAACATGCTATTAGATGCTTCTGGGAACCTTAAAATTTCTGATTTTGGATTGAGTGCACTTTCCCAACAAGTTAGGGTAAGAATGATTCATTACCTTCTGAATTTAATTTCAGTAAAACACCAATTTGGAATCTAGAATTGTGCTATTGATTAATTTAGTCCTCGATGTTACAAAAAACCAAATTAAGCCAAATTTGGCAGTTGTAAGTTAATTTGGGCCCTGCCATTGGTGCATATTAGTAAAGCAAGGACTAAATTTGCTTTTTCAGAATGTTGGGGAACAAGACTAAAATATAATTGACACATAAAACCAAACAATTATTCAATTATATTAGCTGGCAACTTAGTGTTTTGAATTTGAATATGAATGACAAACTGGCTGTTTTGACAGGATGATGGACTGCTTCATACAACATGTGGAACTCCAAATTATGTTGCTCCTGAGGTGAAGACAAATGTCATGTTCATTTCTTGTGAACTATGTGCAAATAATAGCTTCTTACATTTAAAATCAATCCTGTAATCATATGTTCTTGTTACTTAGGTCCTGGATGACAGAGGATATGATGGGGCAGCTGCAGATTTGTGGTCATGTGGCGTGATCCTCTTTACTTTGCTTGCAGGTTACTTGCCTTTTGATGACACTAATCTTTTGAACCTGTATAGAAAAGTGAGCACTCTTGTGTTTTTTGTTGTTGCATAACTTTATTATTGTCCTATAGTTTCTGTTTATTATTTCCATTTCTTGGTTTGCAGATTTCAGCTGCTGAATTTACTTGCCCCCCTTGGCTTTCTTTTAGTGCCAGGAAATTGATAACTAAAATCTTAGATCCCAACCCCATGACTGTAAGATACAAATCAAACCTCTTAGTATAAAGACACAGCTCCAGGTAGTTTGAAAAGTTATACTATGTTACAACTAAAATTGCATGTTTGTTCCAAAAGTAAAATAGCCATTTCACTTGTAACATTTTGTAATTTTTTAAACTGTCTTGAGCTGTGTCATTTGATCACAATACACTATGTTTAAATTGTTGGAATCTCCTCAAGTTTTACTTTTTATTACATAAACCACTCAAATATTTAACAGAAGCTGATAACTAATAATCAAACTACTTTCATTGTTATTTTTATTGTTCCATTACTAGTTAGATTTTATTCTGTATTTCTGATTTTCCGTAACTGTATGGCAGCGTATCACTGTACCTGAGATTTTGCATGATGAATGGTTTAAGAAAGACTATAAACCTCCAGTTTTTGAGGAGACAAAGGAGACCAACGTTGATGATGTAGAAGCTGTCTTTAAAGATTATGAAGTATGTTGAAGATGGCTAGATATGATTTTGGTATTGGTTTCATATTAAGGATTGTAGTATTGCACACAGAGTAGTTGTTTTCATATTAAGGATTTTTCCCAAAAATGCAGGTCCACAATGTTAGAGAGAAGGAAGAGCAGCCAACACCTATGAATGCATTTGAATTGATATCCTTGTCCAAAGGGCTGAACCTTGAAAACTTGTTTGACATAGACCAGGTTTTTAACTCCATGTGATAGGATTGTTTTATTATGGTGATGAATCTTTAGCATCCATTGTTTTTTCTCTCCATTTCTCATCCACCAGGAATCTGGTTGAGATGTGGAAAGGATTTCCAGATATCAAGGAAATGAGTGTAGCCCAACAGGCATGTCTCATTGGATATTCAGGTTTTTATTTATCATAATAGTAAAATCACTATTTATGTTATATAGTCAACAATAATTATGTTGATTTAATAGTGATCAGGCTACAAGTTAGCTAGTGATTATTAAGATGCAAATTAGCTTCTAGTTAAATCCTAATTACCCCCTTAAGTACTCCATTGATTAACTGTAATCAAGCTATAAATAAAGATCAAATGTGCAGCCATTACACACAATTACTCTTGATAATTATCTCTTTCAAGATTATTTATTATTCATAAATTCATTTATTTAGTGTGAAACATTTAACCTTTTATTTAGGATTTAAATAAAAAATAAAAGAAATAATAAAATATGAATTCCTACTAAGTTATGTAAATTTCAACATATTGAATTATATAAGATTTGTAGTGTTTGGCCTAGTTCTTTTTTCTTTTTTGCTTTTCTTTTCCTTAAAAGGAGAAGCTTGACCAAACACATTTGGAGAAAAGGGGGAGTGGGGGGAGTAGGTTTTAAGAAAAAGCTGACTGGAGTAACTATTAAAAGTAAGTTGCATATCCTAGCCTTGCTCCGTTCTCATCCTGAACTACTTAGGACAATGAAATGAAGCTTTTAGTTTTAAAGGAGTTTTTAAGCTAAAATTGTCAAATAACAACTTTAAAGTAGCTTTTAAGCCTAAAAAATGTAGGTCCAAATATCACCTAGTTAATTTTATTGACATGGTTTGGGCGAGATTTTTTGGTTTGCAAGGCCCATTTTTTATGAGGTTTCTTACTTCAACTTAATTTGTGGATTGTTAAACATCTATAGTTATTGGTTACAGGGATTTAAAAGGGAAATAAGGTTCACATCAAAATGCCCTGCCAATGAGATAATCAAGAAAATTGAAGAAGCTGCAAAACCTCTTGGTTTTGATGTGCAGAAGAAAAATTTTAAGGTAAGCCAAAGCTTGTGCAACTTATTATGTACATGCAATTGGAGTTAATTCCATAGTTAATGTTAATTTATTTAATTAAGAAATAATCACTCACAGATGAAGCTTGAAAATGTGAAAGCTGGAAGAAAGGGAAACCTCAATGTTGCCACAGAGGTATATAATTGTTATTTTTGGTAATGTAGAGCGTCATTTCTCATTATATTGAATATTGATTTACTCTTAACATTTTAAACAGATATTTCAAGTGGCACCTTCTCTTCATTTGGTTAAGGTGCACAAAGCAAAAGGTGATACATTGGAGTTCCTTAAGGTATCCTTGTCTCTCACTTCTCATTGAATCGATTTCTGTAGTCTCTGATTGCCACATTTGAAATAGAATTCATCTGTTGTAAATTTCTATAAGTTTCTATGTTTTCTGATGTACAAGAAAATAGTCTAGCTAGTTCATACTACCGCTTCTGTAACATGGATTTTAACTAAATCTTGCTGTTATGAAAAACATTTCACCTTCTTTTGCCTCTTTTCTGCTTTTCTGTATCTTCAGAAAAAGTAATTCTGATATATGATTTTAGTAAGTGGATTACTATTTACAAGTAATTTTTGTAATCTCCTACATGATGTAACCTAACTGCTGATCAAACCACAGCAGCAAGTTTTGTATAATAACATCAGAATGGCGTGGTTCTTTACACCCTTGTTTTACTTCTAATTCTAATTGAAATGAATTTGTCTGTTTGACACTATGCAGTTCTACAACAAGCTTTCAACACGCTTGGAGGATGTAGTTTGGAAAACTGAAGTTGACATGGAAGATACAAAGAGAAATTGATGCAACCACCAAGAGTTATTTCTTGGTGTATAACAATGTCCTATCATGTTCCAATTTCTTCATTGTTTTTTACTCTACAATCTACATCATCTTTTGTAGGTTTCGTTGGACATATAACAATGCTTTCCATGAATTGTTAGTGTTGGAAAGCATCCAGTTTATGCCAATATTCTTCATATGTTGAACAGTATTCATGGAAGAAATATGAAAAAACTTGGACATTGTATATATAGATTTTGTTAATAATGATCTCTTTTCCACATTTATTGCTATTAGCTAATGTCATTATGTACATTACAGCATAAAAACTTTTTTCATTTTTGATCCTTACACGTCATTTAATAATTTTAGTCCCTACAGCGAGAACTAAAAGAGATTAAAATGGTATGTATAAGGATTAAAAGGAAATGTTTTTAATTATCGGGACCTAAAAGGAAACTTTTATTATAAGGACATAATGAGAAATTAAGCCTATTTCTAATTGTTTTGCACAATAAATAAAGTACTTCTTATTACATGAAGCTTTAGATTTTTTTTTTTTTGTATTTTTAGATTAATACTTTATTTTTTAATAAAAAAAATGTATTTTTATTTTCTTAACTAACATTCTTAAAATACTTGTTAACATTTATCATAAAAAATAGAACTTATATGGGAAAAATTATTTTTATTGTTAAAAATAATTAATAGTATTTTATACCCTGACCTATATATAATTGCTCTTGAAAAGAAACACAATCTAAATGAAGCGTACTATTAACTCACTCTCAAAGAACTCATTAAGTCCCTTTGGGACTCTTTTTTTTTAAGTGTTCTCTCTTTTTTTTAACTGTTCTATTTTTCTTTTTTTTTCTTTCTATTTTGGGATCCGGATAGAATTAAGGTATGACAGGTGCTACTGAAAATCCAGTTTTTTTTTTGTTCTTTTGTTTTGTCGTATCAATTTGGTGTATTTTACCATTTATCCTACTATATCTAGTAAAAACCTAGGTTTTTGTTTTTTTGGTTCTTTTGTTATGTTGTATCAAGTTGATGTCCTTTTTCCATTTTTGCTACTGCTATAGTATGTATGATGGGAAAATGATATTGTATGACTTTTTTCCAGTGTGTGCTTTGTTTGATTCTATTTATTTTGGAGAAATAATTCCCTTTTTTTCCTCAACTTTGTGCCTGAGTTTAAAGGAAAAGCTATTATTTTTTGAATTAATTCACACATAATGAATCTTAACTCTAAAATCTATTTTTTGGGATTTTTTTTTTGCATACCTCATTTGTAATCATTTTGAGTTTTGCTTGCATAATCGTTATAGTTGTATTGAGATTAATGTGAAACCCCCTGCCTTGATTCAATTTCAGACCAATTCTAGGTTGGAATTCCCACACCAATTGGGCCAGAATCATATTGTTAACTTTTATTCGTTTTTCAACCTATAGAACTTGGATTGGAACGATTCGAAAATGAGGTGAAAAAGGACGTTCTAAAACTCAATTTAGGCACAATAAACATCGAAAAAGGATAAGTAAAACGAGAATCATGCAAACAAGAAATTCAGACAGAACTACAGAATTAGTAACGCGGAAATTAAACAAGGAAACAGAAAAAATGTGAAAAGGAAGAAGTAGATAGGCACCACTAAAAATGATGTTTGATAAGCCTTGAGGATCGCCACAAGAATTGAGCAATTCTTGATAAGATCAAATGCCTCAAGGAAGAACCCTAGCAGAGAAAATTCTCAAGCTTCAATGATAAAATCCAACAGCAAAAGTCCCCTTGTCTATTCACTTCAGAATTGATTTATACAAATTAGTTCTCATGCATTTGGTAGAAAATAAAATAAAAATAAAATCTCAACATTATAAGAATAATGAAAATGCCTTAGTGGTTAAATGAGGCATAACTAAGCTTGAGGTCTAGGTCTCAAAACCAACTACAAGCACTTTATTACTATTATTTTTTATTAAATGCCTAAGTCAATAATTGTTTTTTATTATCACTTCAAGCAAGCAATACATGTGACTAGTAACCCACTCATGTAGACCTCTTGATGTTGGGTTCTCTCATGCAATTGGATTGCCCTCAAATTAATCATTATATGTTGCAAAGCTTCTTGGGTCTTTTTAGCTCTTGCTCTTGTCATGGGTCCTCCTATGCCTTGTATTGGGTCTTGTTCTTGGGGTTGATCTTTGATGTCCTCATCATTCCCACATTAAAAGTAGGACTTATACCAGACTCACTTGGCAATTCAATTTTGTAGGCATTATCATTGATCTTGACTAGTACTTGAAAATGACCATCTCCTCTTGGTATAAGCTTCGACTTCCTTTGTGAAGGGAATCGCTCTTTCCTAAAGTTGTGGAAGAACTTCCAACTACCAAACTTTGTTCGCATCAAGCCATCTATAGAAAAAGAAGCTAGCTTTGACTCAAGGATGGCAACAACATCTACATCCTTGGTTCTCAAAAAGTTAAGCATTGCCAGATGCTTTAGGGGCATGTTGAAACCCCTTACGTTCCATTAGGATAAAATCATCATTTTTGGCGGGAAGAATTCTCCCTAGCAAAACCAAAATCTGTAGCTGACCTTCCATGCATTACTTCCTTATCTATTCTCTCAGTCCCTCAGCCATTAGATGGACTCCTAGCTGCCTTGTTGCGAATTCTACTTTTTTTTTTTTTATGAAGCCCCATGTCATCTTCAGCCTGGGCTAAAATCGGAGTATCTTTGATAGTACTAGAACTAGTATAATGTAGATGTTTTGATGCATCTTTATTTTCCTTCTCCCCTGGATTTATGGTATTATCTTCAAGTGGAGGGTTATGATCCCCCATTCCATCTCGAGAATATTTCAGGATTTGAGCATCTCCCTTAATGACCTTAAGAGATATCCCGCCTTTCACGGCCACTTCACAATGTTGGACTGTCTCTTGCTCCATACCTGCGACTGTACTAACAGAAGGAATGGGAACAACAACTTTTATGACTTTAGCTGCCAAAGTTTTGCAATTTGAATTGGAGTCCTATCATCTTGCAATGTGTACAATATGTCGGCTTCGACTCAAACTCAATGTGCTGCACAAAGGGAGTACCATCCGATAAGAAAAACTGGACCTGATGCACCAATTCCTTAGACGCATCCACCTCTACCAAGGCACAAGCATAGGAAATAGAACCTAAAGCTACTGTAATTTGATCAGTCCTAATGGGAATGCCCACTAGTGAAAGAATCTTGCTCAAAGCACTCTTATTCCATAGTTGGAGAGGTAAACTATGAAGCTTCACCCATACGGGGACATGGCATAATTCTTCATTCCCAAAATCAAAAAGATTAGGCATCTTCTTAAGCAACAACGGCCTTTAAAAGATGAAGTATGGACCTCCACATACCATTTTATGTAAACTCTTCTCATCATCAAATTTGAGCACGAGCCTGCCACTGGAATGGACAGAATAATGATATGGGACACCCCATTTATTACATTCTTCTAGCAATGTTTTCTTCCCTAGGAACCTCCCTGCCACATACCCAATTGCACTGGAACCACAAGTCTCCTGGAGAGGACTTATATCCTCATTGGAAAGCTTGAAGAAATGTTCAACACATTCAGGTTGTGCGCCTAATTCAATGCCGTCAACCTAAATTGCATAAAACATTGTCCAGCTTACTCCAAGTGCAACCATTGGTCCACGTGAAAGGAGGGCCACAAGCTTTCAGCTCTTGAAGGCCCAAATCTGAACAACAATGATTGAAATCATTCATCTCCTACACAATAACCGGGGACCCATTAGCTCGATCATTGAGATTTAATACACTATTAAAATCCCCCAGAATAATCCAGGGGCTAGCCACCAAGTGTTCGAAATCATTCAAAGAGTCCTAGAGTGGTTTGCGAGTACAAAAAGAATGAAGTCCATATACAAAAGAAGCCCAAAAGGAATTTCCAGTTATCTTGCACTTAAGCCTACAATTCATTACTTGAGGGGAAGATTCAACAACCTCAAGAGATACCCGGTCCTCTTTCCACAATAGAAGAATACGGCCAGCATTATAGGAGTTGAAGTTGTGGAAGAACTTCCAACTACCAAACTTTGTTCGCATCAAGCCATCTATAGAACAACAATCTAGCTTTGACTCAAGGATGGCAACAACATCTACATCCTTGGTTCTCAAAAAGTTAAGCATTGCGAGATGCTTTAGGGGCATGTTGAAACCCCTTACGTTCCATTAGGATAAAATTATCATTTTTATCGGGAAGAATTCTCCCCAACAAAACCAAAATCTGTAGCTGACCTCTCATGCATTACTTCCTTATCTATTCTCTTAGTCCCTCGGCCATTAGATGGAGGGTTATGATCCCCCATTCCATCCCAAGAACATTTCAGGATTCGAGTATCTCCCTTAGCGACCTCAAGAGATATACCGCCTTTCACGACCATTTCACAATGCTGGACTGCCTCTTGCTCAATAGATACCCCTGTACTAATGGAAGGAATGGGAACAACAACTTTTTTTATTTTAGCTGCCAAAGTTTTGCAATTTGAATTGGAGTGTCCTATCATCTTGCAATGTGTACAATATGTGGGTTTCGACTCAAACTCAATGTATAATATGGGATGAGTGACCTTTTGGGAAGTTTCCCAACAAGTATGCGAATGAGGACAAAATACGCTGAAAAGTTCCATGTTGGTTTGTGGGGATAGTCATTGATCCTAGAAGCAAGTATAATATATTATCCTATATTACCAAAATATATTGAGTATATTGAGTACATGGAAAGTGTGTTATATATATAGGAAGTAGAGTATATAGTCCTATAATACTCAATATACTCTACTTGTAGCACATTATACTCTACTTCATATATATATATATATATATATATATATATATATATATATATATATGGAGTGTCCTATAGTACTCAACTTGTCTCACCCACACATATTATATATATATATATATATATATATATATATATATAATTTACAGTGAAAAATAATTATATTTTTTATGACTCATACTCTAAGTCTTTAATCTCTAATAGTATCATTATTAGAGAGTGGAAAACACTAAATATTTAATTAGAGTTTTTGTTAAATGATTAAAACATCAATTTTAAAAATTGATGTGTTGAATGATTATCTTTATAATTTTGTTTATGTAGGACTTTAGTTTGGACAAACCAATATTATGTATGTATGTTTTTAATGTTATGTTTGAATTATTTAAGAATAAATTTTTACTGTAATTTTAGTAATTATTTTAATTAATTTTTATTAATTTATTATTATTAATTTTATATATAAGTGAAGTGTGGGTTGCACCCAAGGGATTATTTTCAAACGTTGGTACGAAGATGAATATTATAGAACGTTACTTAAATCTTACCTATTGTCATCCATAATTCTCGGGATCCAACTTATTCACTTAAACTTGTTTTTATTATAAAAAAAGTGAAGAAAATAATTTATCTCGTAGTAGGGAATTTTTTTATGCATGTTTTGTGTTCGTTTTGGTGCAAATTTTAGTTTTTTAAGCATGCATCAGCAAGAATTATTTTCTTCACTTTTTTTACAAAAAAAAAAAAATCGAAAATAATATATTTATGCTAATTCGAAGTTTCAGACTTAGGAAGAGGGTGTTGTAGGGAATATATATATCCCTCTTGTTCTTGTTTTCCACATTCCCTTTTATTTTCCCTCACTTTCTCGCTCGCCAAACGCCCCTCTCTCTCCTCCAATGGCCGACCAGCTAACCGACGACCAGATCGCCGAGTTCAAGGAGGCCTTCAGCCTCTTCGACAAGGACGGCGATGGTCTCTGTCTTCTGATCCCTCTCTCTATGTTTCTCTCTCAAACCCTCGTTTGAGTTTTCTCGTGTTTCTTAGATCTGGTTTCTGCAATTCGTTTGTTGTTGATGCATGTTCCGTGTTCGTTTACGTGCAAAAAAGTTTAATTCTTTTTGCCGGGGGTGGTGGGGTGAATTTTTTTCTGGGTGATTTAGGGTTTCGTTTTTGTTTGACCTTGTGGACGTTGATTTTGAAATTTCTTCGATTATCGTGGTTTTGTGGTTGGTCATGTGGTGGTGTTAGATGTGTGATGATGATTTTGGGTATGGGTGGATGTGGATCGTGGGATTGGTTGGGAATGCACTTTTAGCGTGTTTTGGACTTCGAATTGGTTTTTCTTTTTGTTGTTTGATGCACGTGTCAAAAATTAGAAAGGTTTTTGTGGATTTGGAATTTAGTGTTATGGATTGTGATTTGGAAAGTTGAATGTGGGAGTGTGAGGGGGAGGTGGAGGGGTTGCTTTTTATGGGTGGCACTTTGTTGTGTTTAATTTGGGGATTTGTGTTTTTGTGATGTCTGTGAATGGACTGTTGGATTTTTCTGGGTGGTGGATCTGTTGTTGCCATGCTGTTGGGTTGGTTAATGACAAGCCTTGTGTGTGTGTCTCTGATCAGAATGTGGGATCGGCATTATTGATATGTGCTTGATTGTTTATACTTTTTGGGGAAAGCATTTTTCTTTCTTGGTGCATTTGAAATTGAGGATCTGTTTTTTCCGTAGGAGTTTTCTGTGATTTATTGATTCAGAAATGGACTAGTTTACCCCCTTTAAATGGGTGTTTGTTTTGGCAACAGAAGTAGGGTGTGATTGTGTTTCATGTGGGCATATTTGGTTTCTTATAGCTAGACATTCTTGTGTACTTAGATTTTTGGTTTTGGAATATGGATTTCATTGAGTCTGAATTTTTTTTTTACTATTGTAACACTCTGGGTTGTTTTTGCTGTGGGTGTCTCAGTGGATAGGTAAATCCCTACTCCCACTGACACTCAGAATATCTTTACGTCGGGGTTCTCCTGTTTTAATAACTTGTCCGCGATGTTAAATAAGCATTGTGAAAAATTATGATACCTAATATATAGCTTGTGAAAAATTGATAATGTTCATCTCTTTTCATGCTTATACTACCCCCTGCTGCAAATGATCTTTTTCTTTTGAAACTTTGCTTTCAACATAACTGTTTTTTATATGTTCCTTCATGTTTTCAAAACTTTGTCCTGTATTACCGTTGTGAGCTTTAGTGAATAGTATTTTTTTGTGTTTAACAATTTTGTAACATTCTGTAGGTTGTATTACTACTAAGGAACTTGGGACTGTGATGCGGTCACTAGGGCAAAACCCAACTGAGGCAGAACTGCAGGATATGATTAATGAGGTTGATGCTGATGGCAATGGAACCATCGATTTCCCAGAGTTCCTCAACCTGATGGCTCGCAAGATGAAAGACACCGACTCCGAGGAGGAGCTTAAGGAGGCTTTCCGTGTGTTTGACAAGGATCAGAATGGTTTCATCTCTGCCGCGGAGCTCCGCCATGTCATGACAAATCTTGGGGAGAAGCTGACCGATGAGGAGGTTGATGAGATGATCCGCGAGGCCGACGTTGATGGTGATGGACAGATCAACTATGAGGAGTTTGTCAAAGTCATGATGGCCAAGTGAGGACCACTCAACCATAACCTAAATTTTAAAAGCATATAAAGAGAAGAGGGACAAGGCAGATAAGTTTTGATGAGAATTCTATTTCCATTAGGTCCATCTTGAATTGGGTTTATTAGCTTTTGTTAGTTGAGTATCTGTTTTTCGTGTTTGCTTTAACTGGTACTACTTCTGCTCCCTAGTTATCCTACTTGTTTGCTCTGTCCCTTGTTTTAGTAGCTTCCGTTAGCTGTGTCTCACCATGCTTTGTTATTCTCCATTTTCATATTTTTTTGGTTATTATTATGAACCTAGAACAATTGGATGCGTTTGTGTTTTTTACATGTGGATGGCTAATGCTGTTAATATTTTATATATTTTGCCATGTGATTGTTATTATGATCATTTTGAATTCAATGCAATCTGCTTGGGTTTAAATTGTGGGATTTATTATGCTCACTGTTTTCATCAATTATTAATGATCCAACATTTTACAATCATTAATGACCTTGCCTCCTTTTCCTTTTCCTAATGTGAAGTTAGGCATCCGGTTACAGAATTATTATCTAAAATATTAAGCACTGTATTTTTGCTTAAAAGGTATTTTAAAGTTGAAGTTCGATAATCGAGATAATGCATTTTTCTTTTTTTAAAAAAATACTAATGTGCCTAATTTATCAATTTCTCCTTTCAAGGGAGAAGAGAAAATAAATTGAGTCATACGGCACCTTAATATTCATATCACGTGCACAATTTTTTTTTTTTTTTTTTATTTCAAAGTCTAATGGAATGTGAGGCTTTTGTTTACGCGGAAGAATTGTTCAGTGAACATTGCTTTCATCACCGGTTGACGGGTCCTAACTTCAATTAGTTATAAAATTCACAAAACCATGGTTTACTTTACTTTGCCCAGATCTCTTCATGGTTCGTATCCCCGTGTTTTGGTACGATTATTATACCTAAACAGTCTTTTGGTTAGGCTTAAAAAGTCATTAACATTTCACGTGAATGTGCGGTTTACCAAAATTTTAACCAATGTAATTATAACTATTTTATTAACTAAAATGCAATTAAAAACTTTCTTAGAGCATCTTTAGGGTATTATTCACTTGGGTTCTTGAGGTTCTTGACAAGAACTTGCACTACAGAGGAAGGCCAGTCTTACACAAGAACTCTTAAGAACTGATCTTTGTTTTAAATTTCCTTTTCTTTTGCACAAAAAATCAGGTGAAAAAAAGAGGGGAAATAACGAGAAGAAAACAAGTTTGGAATGCCAAAAACAACAATAGTTCATCCCAAGGAACTTAAAAAAGAAAACAAACAAATTTGGAATGCCACCACCATGAAATTGTAGGTCTTGGAGCACGGATTTTTGAGAAACAGTGATAGTGCCAACGACGTAGTGGCTGAAACAGATATTGGTAAAAACACACTACTACAGCAGGAGAGCACTGATCTATGTCAAACGCATCAGGTTGAACAGAGGAGGCATTTGAAAGAGTGTGGGAGAAGGGGAAAGGGAAAACATGGTCTACATGTATGCAAACCCTTCAAACGTTTACTGGATTTGAGGTAGGTGTGGTCGCGTTCGTTGGCAGTGTTGTCGTGCAGCCATGTCATGGCAGAATCAAAATTGGACCATCGTCATTGGCGGCGTAGATTTGAACCGAAGGAGTTAAAGTGGTGCGCTAGAGTTTTGAAGCCACTGTGGAGGGGCATAGGCAGAACCGTAGAAGGGTGTGGTGTGATATAGAAAAGAGAAAAGGAAGGGAAGGGATGGGCAATGCTCAGAAAGGAGAAAGAGAAGAGAAATGAAAAATATGGTGGGGCAACTAAAATTAACCTAAGAACTTAAAATTTGGTTCTACCACTAAAGCAAAATACTCTAAAAGTTCTTAAAACCCACATGCCACTAAAGGATCTATTTAAAAGTGATTATTCTACCACTAAAGATATTCTTTATTATCTTGTTGATTTTTACCATATTGATTTTTCAGTGATGACTCCATAAGCGATGTTTACGGATTCAGATAACCTATGAACATGATTTGACCTGAACCGACCCAATTAGTATCATTTAGGCCAAATTAATCCAACACAGTCATATTTATTCAATGTACAAATTGAATAACGAATTTTATTAATTGAACTATGACCCAACTTGACCCATAACATAATTATTATTTTTATATAAATTACATTATTAAAAACAGACACTATAATTTTTTGCTAACATAGTTTATTAAGTCATTTGTGATTTTCCTCTTTTTATAGTTGTTTTTATTTTTTTCATGATTCTCTGTATGTTTTCTTATGCTAATACGATATTTTATTTCTATCCGAAATAGAAATATATTAACATTAAAACTATTATTCTATTGATTAAATATAGTCACAATTTGGTTTCTTTGAAAGACATTTAGTTATTATATATTTAACAAGTGTTAGGCAAAAGTAAATTGTTTTTAAAAAATAATTTTTACAAAATCAAAATAATTTTGAAATGTTGAAAATCCTATTTGATCCAATTTGACCTAATTTGTTTATGATTGGATTAGTTTGAATTGAATTTATCAATAAAATTGCACGAATCCAAACCAATCCCATCCATAAGATTTTGAATGAGTTAGTAATAAGTTTAATCAAAGTCAATTCAATTCGTCTTACATATGTCACTACTTATAAGCATTCAAATAAGTTGTTCGATATTATGCAATGCTTCCACCCCTTTTCTTTGCAAATAACACCCTTCTCTCCGTTTTTAGTTTGAACAATCACTACAAGCCGTTATTTGAGTCACTATAAGTTGGCAATTCTTTCGATTAACGTAATTAAATAAGTTTGTTTTTGTATCCAAATCTCTATCATGAAATAATGCTAAGGGAATGTTGTATAGGTGCTTGTCGTTATGTCCCATCTTACAAGTAATGTGCATCAAGAACCCTCGACTGTGGATTCGCTAGTGCCTTTTCATTGTGCGCTCTCTTTGAATCACTTGATGCTTGAGAATGGTGCACAACTTTTGTCGTCACCACGTCACATAAAAGCATTAGGTGGAGACAGAACAAGCTTGGTTTGGACATGAACGTGGTTATATCATGGTCTCTTTAGTGTTACGCATTGGCCTCATGGAATAAAGCTGCCAACACTGGCTTAAAGCACTTGGGCGGTGGAAAGTAGCCAAAAGAACTCATCCAAAAGAAAAAAGAACAAATTATCTACACTTTTGTCCATTGTAATTGTTTTATTTTGATATATTAACCTTTAAAAATATATCATTTTGATTGTTTTTCTTAGATTAATTTTCTGTTAAATTTTAAAATAATTTAATGTGACTATTATTCATTATATTTTATAGTTATTTTATTTTAGTATATTATGTTTTAAAAGTTTTATTTTATTTATTTATATTTTTAAAATGTGTAATTTTATTTTTTTAGTTTAAAAGTTAATAAAATACGTTTTTAACGAAATATTTAAAAAAGTATCAAAATCATACATTAAAAAACATAAAAGACTAAAATATATTGTTTTAAGATATAATGTACCAAAACAAGAAACTTAACATTAAGCCAAATATCTATAATTGTTTTTAGTGAAATCTAAAAATTTCACGTGTGGGCTAGATGTGGTTTTAGTGGACTCCAAATCCTATAACGCCGGGAAGTGAGTAGGCTTTGCTTAGAGGAGGGACCTGCAAAACAAAGGAAAAATACTCTGGCACTCAAGTAAATACATCAATTGTTAAAGAATAACTGAGTGTGAGAACCCAGTATAAGATATAAAGAATGAATAGCTTGAGTAATGCATTCAAGTACTGTGTACCGAAAGGTAATGTCTAGTGTGTTTAGTGAGAACCTGGACGATTGTATTTATAGCACGGAGTATGGACCTTGGGCCGTTACTTATTGATAATCTGTTCATAAGATAATAATAACATATAACAACAGACAATTGTCTAATTTAAACTAGGAGATAATGTGTACCTTATTGATATATTGTTACTTGCAGATAAGTAATAATTAGTAGATAACTTGTTGGGATATTATATGATAAGGTGGTTGTACCTATTTCAATATCATGACATATTTGATATCGTGTTGGCGAGAAGATAATATTGTTGGTGTTCGTGCTCATGTAGAAGATTGACGTCTGCGCTCCTGTAGTGATGTTGGCATGGAACCCGGACACATATGTCCAGGTTGACACTTGGAGGTTGAATAAGCACCTATTTAATGTAGTAGTGCTGATGTGGAGGGTGTCCACGTGTACAGTGACCTTTACGAGATGACCACGTGTCATTTTACTATTTTGGACTGTACATAAGCCCCCAGCCTCTGAGCCAATTTATGGGCGAAAGAGGGTGAAAAAGCATTGATGCATAGTGTTCGATATCATAATAGTATAATGAATATTGTCAACCCCCGAGTGTAGGCAGGGTGTGTCAAGGTTAACAACTTCAATAGGTCAACCAAAACTTTTAATTTTTTTGTTTTGGATTTATGAACCTGAATCTGGGCAGAATTGTCCAGGTTGTGAATGTTGGACTTCCTTATGTAGACTTTTTTACTTTTCTGGATAAGTCTGACCCTGGCAGGTAAGTAAGGCATCGATGATAATGAATTTCTACCAAACTGTAACTGTTTGATGTGATATTTAGAAACGGGGTTTGTGCCCTTATTAATGTTGACAGTCGTGTGCCGCCCACGCATCTTACCTATGCACACGTGTCACTTGAAGAGTGGCTACGTTTTTGGAGATCGTGCAGTAGTGGGTGAGATCGTGTGATAGTGGGAACGCGGTCAATCACGATGTGGGCTTCTAGGGGACGTTTCGAAATCCCACAGTAACCAAATAAAGAATTTCATCTTTTTTTAAGTTTTATCTTTTCTCCTACATTCAGAAAAATGTGATTTTGCCATTTCCATTGCACCTGCGTCCTTGCTCTTCTGATACTTCTTCTTCCATCTTTTTCTTGAGTTTAAGCTTTTCTGTTGAAAAATGTCTGAGTCACCCATTTCTGATTCCGCTTTGGGTATGGGGGGTAGTGATTCTGGAGGCTTTGTTGAGCAGCGCATTATGCGCGATGTGATCTCCATTGGTGACTCCTCTGAGGAGGACATCCATGGAGGTGCTTTTGCGGGGTCCTTCTCTTCTAGGAGGTGGACCCGTTCTCGTCAAGCTAGCGAAGGGACTTCTCGTCTTTGTCGACAGGTGAGAGCGGATTCTCTACCGCTTATAATCATTCTTGCTTCTTCTTCAAGGAGGATGAGGAAAAAAGTATTGGGGGTGCTAGAGCTTCCTTTCGCATGTGCCACGGTGTCAGTGTTGGGTCGTCACCAGCTGTTTCAGCCATTCGTGGTTATGGATGTGCCAAGGAAGGTGTTCTGCAGAAAGTCTCTACTCCAATGAGGGAGATAAAAGTGCAGAAGCTCGTCCTCAATATCTCTGTTGAAGCAAGTGAAGATCATCTCATCATCATTTTGTAGAGACCATCTCACCAGAGTCGGGTGAAGATCGTCTCACCAAAGTCAGGTGGAGATCATCTCACCAGAACAGCATGGAAATTGTATCACCAGAGCCGCCAAGGTATAGGAGTAGATTAGCGACTTGAACAGTTTGTGCGCCAAGGATGATGATGATCGGACATACTCAAGATAGAGTATTTGTCGAAGGGGAAGATGACAAGGTCAAAGTGTAGGTTGCCATCTTTTATGTTTCTGTTGATTTTGTCTTCGCTTTTTGGCCGTGAAGGCGTTGTAAAGCTTTAACAAATTAATGAAAATGCTCCTTTTGCTTTGACTCTTCTACGTCTTCTTTTGTTTATCTTCTATCTTCTGATTGTTTGCTTGTGTTGGTAACCCATAATTTGATTGACTTGCGCTTATTCATAAACATTAAGGCCCTATAATTAAAAATGTCCCATTTCTCTTGCTGAGACTTGTGAGCCAATGATTTTCCAAGAGTATAACTTGGGTCTGTAGTGTCAAGCGTGATTCTTGAACTGTTGTTGGATTCCTACGTTCGCAAATAACTAAGTTTGTAGTTTTGCTTGTCGAGGTTTCCGCTTCAAGAATGTGCTAAGAATGTATCTTAGGCTTTAGAAATGTCGAGGGTTGACCATGGACTTCAAGATTGTTTCTTGAATTTGCATTGTTGAGAGTGAACTCTTTTGTCAAGGTTCCTACCGTATGCATCAAGTGTTTTTGATATGTCGAGGGCGGACCTTAGACAAATATTCCTGCAAAATAGAATGGTCCTATAGTATTGCATGTCGAAGTTCCATAGGAGTTAGAGTACCCAAAATATTTTCCGGGTTTATCATGCCAAGATGACCTTGGACATTTATATCAAAGATTTTTCTTTATGGCTCGTATTCCTACATCAATAGAATTTGTGATCATTGAAATCATCAAAGTAAAGCTTGGATTACCTTGTGTTTCCTTGGTGGATAAATCAGTGGATACGAGGTTGACCGCAAACTGATCTCAAATTTTGAGGGTTATGGATCATCAAGAGTTGTTGATAACTATGCGGGTCAATGTTAATTCTTGTCACTATGGTTCCCTATGTCAAGATTCCATAGTGTGTAATGATACCAAGAGAGTTTTCTTGGATTTTGAGAGACTAGGGTGGGCCCTGGTCTTTGTGCCAAGTATGTATCTTGGTCTTTTCGTTCATGAGAACTTTTATTCCTGCAAAGACATAATATAATAACATATGTTGAGGGTATACATAGTTGTACCTCATGTTTTGTCGATGTTGATACCAATGGAATTGTCTAGGCTGGATTTTGCAGAGATTTCCCAAGTTCAGTCTTGGTTGGTGGTTCGCAGAGCTGATCTTGGGTTCTTTAGTGACGCGTCTGTCTTGGGTTTTTAGAGGTCGACCAATGCTTGGGTTTATGAACCTTGATGGTATGCCAGAGCTTGGGGTTTATGAACCTTGTACTTTTGGTCTTCGGTAAGGCCTACCCCACAACGAGAATTACGAACCTTTTAAGGTCTACTCCGTAATGGGAATTACGAACCTTCTAAGATCTGCCCCACAACGGGGAATTATAAATCTTCTTCCAAGGGATTTCCTTGGGTCTTAGTCTTTTAAGATCTACCCCATAATGAGAATTACGAATCTTCTTCCAAGGGATTTCCTTGGGTCTTGGTCTTTTAACCTCATGTTGTCCTTGTTGCGTTGTTCCAGAAAAAGCATCCTTCTAGACAAAGGTTCCCCAAGCTCGATCGGTATCATGGAGTCAGTACTGTACATGAGATGAAAAGGGGTTTCCTTTGTAGTGCTTTGAGGTGTGCAATGGTAAGCCCATAAAATGTTGGGGAGCTCCTCCTTCCAAAGACCGTTGGACTTGTCCAATCTAGTGCGAAGGGCTCGTAGTATGACTTTATTGGCTGCCTCCACCTGGCCATTGGTCTGTAGGTGTTCTACGGAAGTGACCAGGTGTTTGACGCCTAGTCGTGTGAGGAAATCCTCGTAGGTCTGTGCCTTGAATTGTGTATCGTTTTCAGTAACGATAGCGTAGGGTAGACCATATCTGCGTAATGAGATTTTTTCATGTGAAGATTTCGACTTCACTGGCTGTTATTTCTCGTAGTGGCTTTGCATCGATCCATTTGGTGAAGTAGTTAATTGCCACTAGTAAGAAATTGATCATCCCTAGAGCTTTAGGAAATAGTCCCAAGATGTCCATGCCCCATATAGCAAAAGGCCATGGAGAAGAAATAGTATGACGGTTGTCAGGGGGAATCCGTGGGATGTCCGCAAACTCCTGACACCTTTTGCATTTACGTGCAAAGTTAAAGGCGTTCGTACTGAGGATTGGCCAGTAGTATCCTGCTCATACTACTTTAGTGGCTAGGGAGCATCCTCTTGTATGGAGTCCACAAATCCCTTCACGGAGCTCTCTCAGGACGTAGTCGGCCTGTAAGCTGTTCAGGCATTTGAGTAGAGGTGTTGTCAGTCCTCTTTTGAATAACTCACCGTCGATGATGACATAGTAGCTGGCTTTCCTCTTCAGATGTAGGGCCTCATTTTCATCTGCTGGGAGCGTTCCCTTTACGAGAAAATCTCTGTAAGGGGTCATCCAATTGACATCCTCCAATTCAACAGTCATTACCTCTGGGGTGTCAATGGTGGGTTTTTGGAGTCTTTGTTGGATGATTGTTTTGAAGTGCCAGTCTTTTTAGTACTGGCCAGTTTGGATAGCAAGTCGGTCCTGCATTACTCTCTCGAGGTATGTGATACATCTCAAAACAGTCGAAGTTGTCAATGAGTGCTTTGGCCAGATGGTAGTATTGGAGAAGTTTAGCCTCTTTGGTTTGATACATGTCTGATATCTGACCCTGGACAAGCTGTGAGTCAGAGTAGCATCTTAGACATTGAGCTCCAACCTCTTTTGCGAGTTTGAGTCTTGCTATGAGTGCCTCGTACTCGACTTGATTGTTTGAAGCTTTAAAGTTGAGCTTGAGAGCTTGCTCTAATGAGATATTATTGGGTCCTTCAAGTATGATGCCTGCTCCGCTTCCTTGTACGTTGGATGCTCCGTCTACGTAAAGGTTCCACCAATCTGGGGTGGATCTCTCGTTTCCTGCAAATTCTTCTAAGAATTCTGCCATGAATTGTATTTTCATGGGGCCGCGTGGTTCATATCGAATGTCAAATTCTGATAGTTCGACTGACCATGCTACCATCCTGCCTACTAGTTCTGGTTTCCACAGTACCTGTTTGATTGGATAGTTAGTCTTGACTATCACTTGGTGACTTTGGAAATAAGGTCGAAGGCGGCTAGCGGAGGTGACTAGAGCCAAGGCTATTTTCTCAATCATCTGATAGCGTTTCTCGGCATCATGTAGCATGCGGCTAGTGAAGTAGATAGGGAATTGATGTTTCCCTTCTTCTTGGACGAGTGTCGAGCTGACAGCTTCATCCGCAACTGAGAGGTATAAGAGCAATGGTGCTCCCTGTCGAGATCAACTCAAGACAGGTGGCACAACTATTGTCTTTTTTAACTCCTTGAATGCTTGCTCACAGAAGTCATTCCATAAGAATGGCTCTGTCTTGCTGAGCAGCTAGTATAAAGGCTTAGCTTTCTTGGCAAGTTTCAGAAGGAACCTTGATAAGGCCGCTAATCTTCCGTTCAGTTTCTGAACTTTGTTGATGCTGGTCGGGCTATGCATCTGTAGGATAACTGAGCATTTGTCTGGGTTGGCTTCGATTCCTCGGTGTGTGATCATAAAGCCAAGGAACTTTCCGCCGCCAACTTCGAATATGCATTTTTTGGGATTGAGACGCATGTCATATTTTCGAACTTCTCCGAATATTTCCTCAAGGTCTGCAAAATGTTGGGCTACGCTTTGAGATTTGACAACCATGTCGTCGACGTAGACCTCTATGTTGCATCCAATCTGCTTTCTAAATACTCGGTCCATTAGTCGCTGATATGTAGCTCCTTCATTCGTGAGGCCAAAGGGCATGACTCTGTAGCAATAGTTGGTGTCCTTAGTAATGAAGGTTGTCTTTTCTTCATCCGGAGCATGCATTCTAATTTGATTATAACCAGAATATGCGTCCAGGAAGCTTAAGATATGAAATCCGGACACTCCATCGACCAATCTGTCAATGTTGGGTAGTGGATATGTGTAACGACCCGTATGCATCCGGTTCATTAACATTATCTTATGGTGGTTAAGCGCAGCAATTATCATAGATAATTGAAATGGAAGCAGTAAACAAAAATGACGTCATCATACGTCATTAACAATACCCACTGTACATCATATATGGTGAATCTCATAATATACAAAGTATATGTCTCAAAACTGTACATATCCCTCAAGTCTCTAAAACAAAACATAGGCATGAAAATCAAAAGATAGAGCCAACATGCTCTTCACTCTATGCCTAAGGTTCTCT
>PYAF01003926.1:316192-337651 GCA_007407185.1 Glycine tomentella | reverse complement strand
GAGAATCTAATCAAGCACATAACCACACTATCACAGTGTTCAGCTCATCACATACATGTTTCCATAAACAGTAACACACAATTTCAATATACATGCATCAAGATATACACTAACCATAACTCCCTCGGAGTATGGTGGAACACAACAGTGGGAAACACTCCCAAGAACAAAGAGCTTACCTGCTCTCAACGCTATACCGACTCTCCCGGTTTCATGGTCACAACCACCAGTAATGTCACTCTCATGCCCTACATAAGGCATACAAACAATCAATCAATAACGGTCCTCAACCGTTAGAATGAAAGGAAACTCTATTCTTTTCCATTAAAATCTCTATGTTCTCTATCTTAGGGTTATCAGAGCTAACCACCTTATAGGCGATTCACAGACCCTCAACAGGATCTATCTTGGTCCAACCAAGACCTTAGAGTCCCCCTAGACTCTGCATAAGTTCAATTCAATGATCTCCTAGGTCATATATCAACAATTTTCCAACATGACTAAAACAAATATATTAACACATTTTCACCGTTTATTTGTCCTTCTGAATAACTTTTGTAAAGGCACTTAGGCTCATAACTATCATAACACAGTCCATTTCATCAACATTCTTCCTACTCATACATATCTTAGGGTCAAAATCAAACTTCATCATCATGTTTCAAAGTTTAATATTCATCAGAACAACCTCCTGAGCATACTTTTCTAAAGAACCCAAGCCTAATTCCAGCCCTATCACAAAGTGGTCACTATTCATCCCAAGAACAATTTCACAAATCAAACGATAAAACTTGAGTTTCTTACCTCTAAATCAACAAGAGAGGCTAAAGAACAACTTTTCCAAGCTTGAACGTTCTTAAAACGCCTTCTTTTCCCTCAGAATCAAACTTTGTGAATTTCCCCTAGAGAACTGGATCTCTCTGTTTGATGGTTTTTAGAGAAAAGTGATGATGAAATCTAGCTCATTGAGTAGTTCCTTTCAACTTTCATGTTGGGTGTGAAGGGTTTTGGTCAACGGTTGAGTGTTTAAGAAGCTCATCTAGTTCATCAATGGCAGAAGCAGAAAAAAAAAAAAAAGAAAAAGGAACGAGAGAGAGAAAGAGAGGTTGTTATAATATGCGTCCTTTGGACATGCCTTGTTGAGGTCTATGAAATCTGTGCACATACGCCACTTTCCACTTGCTTTTTTGACCATGGCAACTTTGGCTAGCTGTGTACACTGTCAGTGTATATGGGGCATATTCTCTATCAATATTCATTACCTGGGTGGTACCCCCCGAAGTGGTACGTTGTCTGTTTGATTGTCTGTTGGGAGGATATGGTACCACTTTGAGGCTTTCGACATAATTGTCTATCTTGCTTTTGATCTACCTTTACAGTGACAATCTCTCTTGTCACGGTAGGAAATTTCATCTTCAAGTGGGGGGTAGAGACGATAGTCCCCAACTCGTTCATTATTTTCCTACTTATCAGGGCAATGCAGGATGTATCAGCATTCACAATGATACCTGATGGTAAAGCTCCTTGATAAAGAATCCTGACCAAAGGTGGTCATTAGGTCGACATAACCCAGGGTTTCCACCCTTTCTCCTGCGAAGCCGAGCTGGGTAAGGTTGTATGGAGCTTGACGATATCTCGAGCTTCTATAATGTCTTTAGGTATAGAACATATGTAGAGCTACCTTGATCAATGAGTACTTTTGTCACTTTGAAATTGGCGGTTATGAGAGAAACGACCATAGGGTCGTCTTAGTTGATAGGATTGATTCCCTCAAAATCTGCATTGGTGAACGTTGACACAGTTTATGTCTGTCTCGTATAGCGTGCAAATGTCTCTTTCGAGATTGGCTAGACAATCCTCCATATGAGAAGCCACCCGTAATGGTATGGATTACTTCGCAAATATGTTGAGTGGGCTCCTCTTCTTGTTGACAAAGGGGTTGATGTTCGCGTCTTGGTTGCGGTTGTAGCTGCCTTCCTTAGTCTTCTGCATAATCTCTTCTTCTGTCGATGTCTCTATCTTTGGATCGATCTTCCTACCGCCCCTCCTGTTTGTTTTCCCTTGGAAAATTGTCAGGTCTTTCTACAAACCGTGATAAGTGTCCATCTTGGATAAGTTCTTCAATCTTATCTTTCAATGTCAGACAGTCATCTGTATTGTGGCTTGTGCCAAGATGGTAGCGATAATATTTGTTATGATTTTTTTCCTAACTTCGCAGGACCTTGAAAAGTCACTTGTACCTTCGTGTTGAAGGCTTCATCCATGATGGTGGTCTAATTGACCATCGAGAGAAGTTGAGGCCTGTTCAGCTTTCACTTTTTGTTTTAATAAAAAATTCAAAACCAAAATGAATCAAATTAAACTAGCAATGTGTTGATTACAGTAACATGGATGGCATTCTTCTTGCAAGCCTGAAGCATCTTGTCGTTTCTCCATCCAGGATGCATTTCCATCTATAACAAAATGGCAAACACAAGTTCAGAAAAAACAAGTGTTATTGGAGTACCATTGTCCATTATCCAATACTCAACCTTTGGGATTTGGAATTGTTCCTTCCGCGGAAACATAAATTTAGGTATTTTTGGCTTAAATATGATTTTTTCCCTCAAATTTAGGTCATTTTTGTTTTGAAGTCCCTTAAATTAAAATTTATCAGCCCTATGAGAGTCAAATCGGCTAGATATCTCATGCTTCTCTCGCTTCTGTCCAACCTGTCGTACTTCGTTTCTGAATTTCGACATTTCTTCCATCTGAATGTACCCCTTGGCTCTTTCACGTATTTTGTCCATGCTAGAAGAGGGTCTCTTGCATAGACTGTCTACGAATTTGCTAGGTCGAAGGGTCAGCATCATGGAATGTAGTGCTAACTGGGGATTGAGGTTTCGAATCTGAATAGTCAATTGTCCAAATCGTTCCATGAACCTGCAGAGAGGTTCTTCGTCTGCTTGGCGCAATGTTGCTAGTGCAGTGGATGTCAGCTTATGGGTTCAGCTGGTTGCGTATTGCGCGCTGAACTTTTCAACAAGAGTGCTGAAACTGTAGATAGACCTTTCAAGGAGACTACCATACCATGTTAAGGCTGCCCCCTTTAGAGAGGTAGGGAACACATGACATAACATGGCATCGTTATTTGTATAGAGGTTCTCTTGTTATAGGAAGGCATCAAGATGTTCGTCGGGGTCAGTGGTGCCATCATACCTCTCCAAATGTAGAGGTTTCCAATCGAACGGAACATCGACTTCTCTGATGCGGTTTGTAAGAGGGTTACGTCGTGCGTTATGCCTCTTGGGTTGGTAGCCTTGTGCTATACTGCGAATACTTGGAAGGTCGATAATTTGTCGAGGTTGCGGGGGTTGTTGAGGATGTGATTCGCCTTGTGTTTGTTCATCTCTGGTAGTATGAGTGCGTTCACCCTCCCGACGATGTCTCGCTTGAGTTTCCTGGTGATCACGGTCATCTTTCAACTGTCAGATCTCTTCCTGGTATTTGCTTTCCATCTCTGCTATGCGGTTCTGGAATTGTTGTATGGTGTCTACATTCGTCATGGTAGTTTACGGGGGGTTAGACGCATCAACAGGGGTGTCGTGTCTAACGTTGGAGCGCGTACTGACCATGGACGTGTGCTGATAATTTTCTGGGATGCGAGGCCGCAGGGTAAGTTTTACTTGGGCCCCACGGTGGGCGCCAAATGTTCTTACCAAAATATGGAAATTCCATGTGTGGGATAGATGTGGCCTTAGTGGACTACAAATCCTGTAATGCCAGGAAGTGAGTAGGCTTTGCTTAAAGGAGGGACCTGCAAAACAAAGGAAAAAACACTCTGACACTTAAGTAAGTACATCAATTGTTAAAGAATAACTGAGTGTGAGAACCCAGTATAAGATATAGAGAATGAGTAGCTTGAGTAATGCATTCAAGTACTGTGTACCGAAAGGTAATGTCTAGTGTGTTTAGAGAGAATCTGGATGGTTGTATTTATAGCGTCTGTTGCTTATTGATAATCTGTTGATAAGATAATAATAACAGATAATAGCAGGAAATTATCTAATTTAAAGTAGGAGATAATGTGTACCTTATTGATATATTGTTACTTGTAGATAAGTAACAATTAGTAGATAACTTGTTGGGATATTATATGATAAGGTGGTTGCACCTATTTGAATATCCTGACATATTTGATATTTTGTTGGAGAAAAGATAATATTGTTGGTGTCCGTGCTCCTGTAGAAGATTGACGTCTACGCTCATGTAGCGATGTTGGCATGGAACCCAGACACATATGTCCAGGTTGACACTTGGAGGCTGAATAAGCACCTATTTAATGTAGCAGTGCTGACGTGGAGGGTGTCCACAGTGTACAGTGATCTTTACGAGATGGCCACGTATCATTTTACTATTTTGGACTGTACAATAATGAAAACAAAACTTAAGAACGAGAATAAAGTGGATAGCATCTCATGATTTTTGTTCCAAGATGACATTTAGCATCATATGTTTCATGATTGATATGCACTCGACCTTTCGAATCTGAACTTGGTTTCTACGACTGACCTATACATATGCGAATACTAAATATGGATCTGACCTAATTCATATTTTCCTAAAGATAATTATGTTAGGCCAGATTAAAAATAAAAAAATAAAATCCAACTGATTTACATTAGGCCTTGACTTGATTGGATTCCTTTTCACTTTCACGTTCAGTTTTGTTTTTTTAAGGAAATTAGAAGAGGTTTGACAAGTTGTTAGCATTTTTATGCAACTATGAGTTGACCTAAAACAACTTGGGTTTTGATTGGGTTAATTTGACAATTTTCATTACCATCTTGATTCTATATGATTAATTTGGATAAAAGTTTTCCCAACTACTACACAATTTGACCTATAACTACCCTAAATAGCCAGCAAGTTGAATACCAAAGTTAGAAGTAAAAAAAAGTTTGCCATTAATCATTTAATTATGCATGATGCATTTCTTGTTATATGTGAAAGCTTAACCAATTTGTGTACTTTTACAGAAAGAAGAAGACAAATGAAGATGTTATAAGAGCTAAACCTAGCATCTACTTTGGTGTTAGAGGAGCTTCCAGGAGGTATAAGAGAGGCCATTCTCTCGTCAAAGATGGATGTTTCGTCCTCTAAATGAAATTAAAACATTATCTTATCTATGTATCTATCTGTTTATTTATTTATCTGGGGCAAAGATAAGTTAATAAAATTAAGAGTGAGTGTACAATAAATGAAGTGAATAAATAATCGAGCAAACATATCTTGATATGGGTGATATTTACCCGTTTCGAGATTATCTCATAACTTTATAAAAAAAAAATTAGAAAAAATAAAAATAGTGAATATGTTATTGAAACTTTTTTAATTCATAATAAAGCAATCATACTAATTCATAATTGGGTTGAAATACTGCATTTTAAATGTGCGAACACTCTCATTGAACCATTCAATCACACATTATTGTTAATAAATTAAATTTATTATATATGGCGCCATTGGATGCATGAATGGATCAATTGAGGGAAGATTATTTCATCTTAATCATTAGTCTATATAAAAAAAAACTTTAAAACAAATTATACTCTTATTCCCTATATTTTCAATAAATTGTGTATTGTACCTCTTAGTTATTTGACCCAACAAAATCACCTAATTGTTTTCCATGCTATTACTCTTGCACCAACATGTATTTTTCTCGAATTTTCCCCAATACCCTTACTCCATGAATCTTATTAACATTAATAAAATATTTATATAAATATACAAACATACTGATGTTTTTATTAGTATTAATTACTTACTAAATATAATATATTTATTAAAATAGAAAATTTAAATGTATGTTTATATAGAACAAATAATAATAATAGCAACAATAATAATTGTTCCATATTAATGTTTTATCAATTAGGGTTAGAGGTAGCCTACCTAGAGCATTAATGTATTTGTCTTTTCCTACTTGGTTTGACCCAGGGCGAAACTTCTTGATGATAGGGGGGGTTGTGGTCCCCCTTAATTTTTTTTAAAAAATTATGTATGTGTGTGTGTGTGTGAATATTTAGGGTATAGTAGGTATAGAGGAGAAAATAAGATAGACAAGAATAAAAAAAGGATGAAAGGAAATAGGTGAGAAATAAAATGAAAATTAAAGGTGTTTAGTTGAAGAGAAGTAGAGTAGGAAGAGATTAATATAAATAGGCAAGGAATAACACAAGGAGTCCCAATATTTTTAAAATTATTTTCACCTTATTTACTTTTTCAAACATCCTAACTTTTCTGCATCTACCATAATGAAAGAGTCAATTATATATGAACGTGAGAAAATTAAATATTAATCATATAATTACATATGGATAATCGAGATTTAATACTATGTGTCCACTTATAAAAGATGTTTTTTTAATCTTTATTATTCATGATTAAATAAATGATGATCAATATTTATTCTTCTCACAATAATTTGATATTTTATCTTCATTTTTGTATCAGCAAATGTTAGTTGTTAGTTTTATTAGCAAACGACCAATATTTATTCTTCTCACAATGATTTGACGTTTTTCTTCTTTTCTTATCGACAAATATTAGTTGTTAGTTTTTGTTAGCAAAAATATTCAAACACAACCTCTCACCCCCTCCCATTCTCCCTTCACCACTAGACCAATCCTATATTTCCATATTTTTTCTTCTTAATTTAATATTATGATTAACATTGTTAAGTCAAAAGATATTTGTATCTTAAGATGAATTAGGATCCTTTATTATTTTGATTAGATGCAAAAAAATAAATACAAAGGTTAAAAGTTGCGTCTTGTGCACCATTAGAACATGCTTCATGAGTCTAAGTCTAATTTTCCAGTCAATAACAAGCTTAGATCATGACCTAATAGGACATTAAAGATGAAATTTAAAGACTTCATTTAATATTCTGTCTGGGATTTGTTTTGCAAAGACATTTTCCTAGGATTGGTCAAATCCTATAAAGAATAAATGAAGCCTAAGCTCTGAAATTCGTCAATCACCATCAAAGAATCACTCTGCTTCACAAACATGTTCTAATGCAAAAGGAAGTATTTTTTGCTAAAGTGTTCAACATGTTAGCAAAGAAGAGTGTTTTCCAGCATAAAGAAGTACGTGCATCTAATGTAAGCATTAAATGCCGCAATGACCACATTCTTCAAACACAAGCTTAAGAAAAGAAATTTATCCGTTTAAATACAATGAACGCTTGTTGAAGAAGATCTATAAATACCAAAAGTTTTGAAGAGATGAAGAACCAATTCAAGCCCTCATATTCAAATTCTTTCGATAAAAAGCTCTCTGTGTAAATTTTCGTAAAGTTTAGAATAACTCTCAAAAAATTTTGATTATCTTGAGAGAACAAACTACATGCTAAGATTGTCTATCCATTTGTAAGACGATTACGTGCTAGTCATTGTGCAATCAAACCAACAAATCTTTTGATTTGTGTTAGAGCCAATAATGGCTTGGTAGGACAAAGAATCCTGGTTGTAACAAGCTTGGCGTAGAATTTGAGTTAAGGAGATTGAAGTGACAATGATATATATTTGTAACTTGTTGAAGTTAGTGAAATTTTGGGGTTTGTTAAGAATTGAACGTCATCTCAATGGTTGAGACAAATTAGTATAATTTCTTGTGTGTTATCTTGTTTATTGCTTTAAATTGACTTAGGGTTCATGTATAGTACAAAATAGTAAAATTACACGTGGACATCTCATAAAGGTCACCTACATGTGGACACCCTCCAAGTCAGAACTGGTACATTAAATAGGTGCTTATTCAGCCTCCAAGTGTCAACCCGGACACACGTGTCCGGGTTCCATGCCAAAATCGCTACAGGAGCACGGATGTCAACCTTCTACCGGAGCACAGACACCAACAATATTATCCTCTCCCTATCAGTGTATCTATTATGCCAAGATATTTAAATAAGTGTAACCACCTTATCATCTCAACAAGTTATCTACTAAGTGTTACTTATTTACAAGTAACAATATATCAATAAGGTACATATTATCTCTTATTTAAATTAGATAACCGCCTGCTATTATCTGTCATTATCTTATGAACAGATTATCAATAAGCAACGGCCCAAGGCTCATACTCCACTCTATAAATACAACCATCCAGGTTCTTTCTAACCCATCTTAGACACACTTGGAACTCAACGTTCAATCTAGACTTACTTACAATACTTGAATGCATTAATCAAGTTATTAATTCTTTACATCTTATACTGGGTTCTCACACTCAGTCATTCTGTAACAATTGATGTACTTACTTGAGCGTCGGAATGTTTTTCCTTAGTTTTGCAGGTCCCTCCTCTAAGCAAAGCATACTCATTTCCCGACGCTATAGAATTTGGAGTCCATTAAGGCCACATCAAGTCCACACGTGAAATTTCCAGATTTCGATAAGAACAGTTCAATTTTTTTTTTTTTTGCATTTAAAATCTCTATTTGTTCTATAAGACTTAAATTATCATCTGATTTTTTTGCAAAAATATGATATCTAATTTCTTTCATAATTCACCATCAAATGATAACGTTGTTGTTTTAGAAAAAGGTTTTAAAATTTCTAAAAATCACAA
Organism: Glycine tomentella; assembly: GCA_007407185.1. Classification (NCBI taxonomy): domain Eukaryota; kingdom Viridiplantae; phylum Streptophyta; class Magnoliopsida; order Fabales; family Fabaceae; genus Glycine; species Glycine tomentella. The sequence goes on along the minus strand of PYAF01003926.1, from coordinate 329,034 downwards.
TTCAACCTTCCTTCTTATGATATTTGTCTTTACAAATATTCTTAAAAATTAAATGTTAATCATACAATTACATCTAGATAGACAGGAATTAATATTATGTGACAACTTCAAAAAATTGTGTTTTACATTTTCAATACATGTTTTATTGTGTTAGGAGAGAAATATCCATTTTGTGTGCAATGTTTCATTTAATGGGTGTCCAATATCATTTAAAGTGAGACAAAATGAGATTATTCAGTACTTTTAAATTATTCAGGCACTTTAGATTTTCGAATGGCTTTGGATGAATTGTTGTTGTTGCAATCATGTTATTCAAAAAACTGTTTTCCATCCCTGTGATTAGACTGTTATCTTAGTCAGAAACTAATTAAAGTAGTTATTTCCCCCTTTGTAACAGAATTAACTGATACCCTTTTTTTGTTGCTGCAGTGAAGGTTGGAATTCCAGAGTTTCTTAATGGAACAGGTAAAGGGGTTGAATCTCACGTTGCTAAACTTGAGTCAGAAATCGGTGATTTACAGAATCTTCTTGCCACTCGTACCCTCAAGCTCAAGAAGCTTGGTATTCCTTGCAAACATGTAATCTCAACATCTTTTATTTTTTTTGCATGAACACACATACATGCAATTGATTTATAATTACTAAAAAAAATGTCAATTATGGTTCACTTGTTTTATGTTTGGAGATTTCAATGTTTCTATCTACATAGGATTAATGTAAGCATCTGCTGATCATCTGCATAGTTTAGATTGCACTGGAGTTTGTCTTGATAGAAGTTTTGATATGTCGATTCCGTATTGCTATTTACAATGTGACATTATGATGTTGTCTTAGAAAGGGCTTATCAGTCTAGAAACTGTACTTTTACGAATTTTTTAATGTTTAAGAAGCATTATTGAATCATATCATGCTCCAACCACACAGATGTTTGCAAAAGTAAAGAATGAATACAGGGGAAGGGAACTATGTTCAAAATATTAAAAGTATATATAGGAAATGATTCTTGGAGAGTGAAGTGGTTTGGACTTGTTAAAAGGTTGTATAACAATATCATTGCTTTTCACATAAAACCAAATTATGTAAACATTAGTTTATGTAGTGGTTTGTTTAGATGGAGGGGTTTGGTAGGAAGGGGAAGGAAAGGTTTCTAAATTATGGGAGTTATAAACTGTTATAAAATAAATAAAGGGTGATTGGAAGGTTGTATGATGATCTCATTTTTCCCTTTTATTTTAAAAATTCTCTTATAAAGATAATGATTACTGTCTGCTCAAAACCTTTCCCTCCAAACCCCTCCATCTAAACATACCCTGCAAAAGATGTTTTGGGGGATATAAGGAAAACCACAGAAGTTTCCTTGATTAATTAAATAATTCAGGATTTTCACACAGGTTCTGTTACTGGCTATCATAATTTTTTCTTCTCTGATGTTTTTGTTTGTTCTTACTTATATTTCCCATTATACACCATTAATATATGTTAGCCAGAATGTAGAACGATGTAGGAAATAAAATCTCTAAGGTTTACTGAACTGGGGTATCTACAATTTTTGTCTAGTGTTAGCATGCTTAATATAATCCAGGCCATTAGCCATTATGATTTGAATCTTCATTATGAATTTTGATCTTGCATTGTTAAAAAGTAGCTATCAAATGAGTGCAAAGTAAGTTAATGAATCATGTAAAAAGCAGCATACATCTTTCAGTTGGACGTGCAACAATGCTTAGTTTGGTTTTGGACAAGACAAAGTCAGCAAATGTCAATGTATGTTGACAACACATAAAAGACTGCCAAATTTTTGGTAGCTCTGTTGTCTTAGTAGAATAGTATGCCAATTGAGTCCTTCCAAATATCAATTTGTTTTAGTTTCTGTTTTTCTTTTTTTTTTTCCTCTTGTAAGTTCTAACAAGGCATATGTAATGGATTGTAAAGAAAGTGTTAAGATCCAATTGCAAGGTATGGGACCTGGAGTCTCACAATGGAAGTATGGGATTCTAGTGTAGGGTTTATAAGGCTTTGGGCTCTCCAACTACAATAGCTAGCTTTTGTGGTGTGATTCTCTCAAGGTTCTTATCAATTGGTATCAGAGTCTTCCACCATGACTATCAGCTGCAAACGAGCGGCGCGGATGGTGATGCCGGCATTGTAGTATTTGTCCGGGACTAGTTAAAGGCCCAGCCAGCCCACGTGGGTGCCGGAGCTGCAGAGCGTGGTGGGATGTTAGGATCCAATTGCAAGGTATGGGATCTGGAGTCTCACATTGGAAGTATGAAATTCTAGTGTGAGGTTTGTAAGGCCTTGGGCTCTCCAACTACTATAGCTAGCTTTTGTGGTGTGGTTCTCTCAAGGTTCTTATCAGAAAGTGTCAAGGAAAAACAAATATGAAAGAAAAAAAAAAATTAAATAGTAACAGTAGTAGACACTGGGATGATGATGTGAAATTCATGTTTCACTCATTTCATTGTCAACTTACAGACAAGAAAACTTTGTCTTTTATTGCAATGTGAAAACTTTTACACATGATGTTACCACTCTAACTGGATTGTATAGTACTATATTTTAGAAAGCGTTAATGTACTAGATTGAACTAATAAATTAGACAAAAGAATTCTAAGTATTAATAGAAAGTTTATGGACATTTCATCGGTTTGTTCCCATTAACTTGCAATCAGAAAATGGGCATCAGTAACTTCAGCCCTGTAAAAAATTGTGGTTTTGTTTTATTCCACAAAGCTGAACACAAGGTCTATTATTGATACTACAATATCTGGAAGTGAGAGACGACTTCCTGTTATTAGTTCCAAAACTATTTGACGGACAACAAAGTGCAAAGTGCATTTTTTTTTTCCTTTGAAATTAGAATGAATCTGTTGTGATGTTTCTACTTCCCTGGTGTAAGATGGCATTAACCTGATTTACTCTTAACAATTATAATTTATCATGCAGTGAAAGTTGATACTCAAGCACACTCATAAGTACAGGTTAGGATTGTGGAGACCGCGTGCTGAGTCCCTCACATCCTGAGTAATTTTCTGAAAGGCCTATTGCTGCGAGACATGGCACCGAATGTTTAACTGCTTCAATATATATATATATATATATATATATATATATATATATATATTTAATGATGGTATCAATTTATTATCTCGTGATGTCGCCTTTCTTTTGTCATCTCATTCAAAACTAGGCCCTGATCATTTAAAAAGAGTTAACTCATCTCTACGGACAATATGCTGTTTCCTTATGCGAGGCTCTGGTGTTTTATTCCTCCCATACTAACTGCACCCCAAACTAATTGTTTTTTTTAAAACTAGTGGTTATTCCATGTAGAAGAAAAATAATCTCAAAAAAGTTTTGATGAAGAACCACACACAATTTCTGTTTGTTTGATTGTGTTGCATTTAATCTCTCTTTCTTGTCATTTTGTATTTGTCTCTACATAATTTATCTCAGCATCACTTCATCTTTCATCACTCTTGATATTTATTCTAATTTTCTTAAAAAAGTTTCCAAGATTTTTTCCTCTTCACTCTCGAATTGAACCCATTTGGTTAGCATTTCAATGCTCCAACGGATCGGTGCTTTGCTAAACCGGTTATTTGTGAGCCGTACATGTTGCCCCCAAGCAATAAATTTAATATTGGCTTTAATAGTACTGCACACCTAATCATTTTCACCTATGAACATTCTGCCATTTATAAGAATATTCAGTAACATTTTTTTTAACTTCTAGTCTAACATACTCCTAATAAAATAAATTATTATAAGAAAGATGTTTTTAGATACTTGGGATCATGTTGCAAAAAGGTGGTGAGATCGATGAGGATGTAAGTCATAGAATTAGAGTAGGGTGGATGAAATGGCAAAGTGCATCAGAGTTTTTGTGTGACCGCAAGATTCCCCTTAAGCTAAAAGGAAAATTTTATAGAACAGCTGTTAAACCGACAATACTATATCGAGCGGAATGCTGGCCAACACATAGGCAACATGAACATAAAAGAGGGGTAGCAGAAATGAGGATGTTAAGGTGAATGTGTGGATATAGGAAGATGGATAAGATAAGAAATGAGGATATTTGACGAAAGGCATCAGTGATACCGGTATGTGAAAAGATGAGGGAGCATAGATTGAGATGGTTTGGGCACGTTATGAGACGGCCACTAGATGCTCTTGTAAGAACAAGAGTTTATTACCAAGAGCTAGATACAAAGAGAGGTAGAGGTCGACCGAAACTTACCTGGGGAAAGGTAGTTAAACAATACCTAATGGAGTGGGATATAGATTGGCGGACGGTATGTCTTAGGACAGAGTGGAGAAAAACTATAAGCTTGGTGAAGGGTTAAACCATTAGTAGTTCTATGTTCCATTCGTTCCCTTGTTTAGTTTTTTTCCTCTTCTTTTCTCCTTTCACCATTCTTTTATTTTAGCTTTGTTTCTCTCTTTTGTCCTATTTTCAATTTATTATTGGGTTCAAATACCACCAACCCCAATTAACTTGGGTTAAAGGTGCTATTGATGTTGTTGTTTACCAAGGTTTTAAATTATGGTCATAGTTATGGTAGTGGTTCTGTTGTGATCTTTGATGTTGCAGGAAATTGCAGACAAATGTGACTGATGTAGCTGTGATGCAGTCACAGCAATTCTAAAAACCTTGATGTTGCAGCTAAAACCATTTCTTAATTTCTTAAAACCTAAAGATTATATTAAATACTTTATAGAATTTGAGAGAAAATGTAAAACTGATTTCATTGATCAGGAAAATTATCAATCCAAGTTACAAAGGTCTGTGTCAACTCTACATATAGAGTGACTAACAGAAGAAACTGACAGCTTGCAGTTGATAATTTCCATTTAGTAAAAACCAATACACTTTATTTAGTATAGTAACATACTCTAATACCCCCACAAGCTCATGGTGGGTGAGACCAAGAAGTATTGCTAGGAGATAAAGCCCTGGTAAGAATGTCAGCATACTGACTTGTAGAAGGCACATAAACCACTTGGAGTAGCTTGTTCAGAACCTTCTCACGAACAAAATATAAGTTTAACTCCATGTGTTTGGTGTGAGCATGAAGAACCGGATTATGAGCAAGAGATACAGTGCTTATGTTGTCACAATGGATGACAGGGAGCTTGTGTGGGACAACAAGTTTAGTTAGAAGAGACTGAAGACACCTCTGCGGTGACCAAGGCCAAGCTCCTGTACTCTGCTTCTGTGCTGGACCTAGCCACAATTGTCTGCTTCTTTGACCACCAGGAGATTAGATTAGGCCCAAATTAAATACAAGCACCAGATGTGGACCTCCTGTCATCAGGATTAGAGGCTCAGTTTGCATCACAAAAGGCATTGCTGGAAAAGGGGCAGAAGCAGGTTTCAGATGAAGACCCCATGAGAGAGTGCCTTTGAGATACCTTAGGGTCCTTTTAACTGCCACCCAGTGATGTTCAAGTGGCTCCTTCATGATTTGACAGACCTTGTTTATAGAGAAACTTATTCTTGGTCTAGTTATAGTAGCATATTGAAGTGCTCCTAACACTGACCTGTTTGCTACACTTTTTTTATTTAATTTTTATAACAGTTGTATTGAGATTAAAACCTATGACATTATGCTTATTACTCAAATCCCTCACCATTAAGCCAATCCTAATGGTTATTTGCTGCACATTTGCCGCCGCAGCAAGCAAACCAGTTTTGGGGGATCTAAAACACTCTCCAACAGAAACATTACCACTGTTAAGACTTTCACTTTCAGCATGTTGGTAAAGAAAAAGTCATAACATAATGTGTCAGATGGAACTAAAGACCTAAATTTTTCATATGGATCTGACTTTTCTAAATTTGTTTGTCTCAACCCTTTCTAGTGGCTCTAGTTCTTGCACTAGTCTTTTGGGTTTCATCTTTAGATCCTCCAAATTCTTATTTTAATGGGAAAATACAGACTATTCAAATTTCAGTACATAAATTGTAGGTTGCATGAACCTTTACACTTTGCACAAACTTCTGACTGGAGATGAAGAGAAAACAGACCATCCTCGTTCTAGTTTGATATTCCGACGATTGTTATGATCTTCAAATTGCAAAAAGGAATTCCAACCACAACACTCAGGATATTGTACTCTGCCTTTACTGTAGAAGACACCCTCTGAATATAAGTAAAGCTGTCAATGAAGGAATCACCACCATTGAGAAAATTTTAAAATTTGAATTGAAGAAAAATTGGAAGGAAAGGGGAAAAAAATATATTTTTGCATTTAAAAGTCAATTTTTCTGTCCTTTTCTCTTCAACTAAATAATTAAACATTATTATCCCTATTTTCTTTCAAATTATCGAAAGTCCAAACATACTATAAAAAAAATACCACCTCAAGCTGTTAACAACATGCTCAAACAAAACTATCAACTAGGGTAAAAGAATATCCCAATGCCAAGACCCATTTTTGATATAAACCATATGTATATTCCATTAAAAACAATTCTGCTCGAACTGGATATAACTATTATGTACAATAAAAATTTTCCTGAATATTTAATATAATTATATATCAAGGGCTCAAACTTGATACTTCTAATTAAGCTAAAATAATTTCACACTAGTTAATCCATGCATTCAATGGTGACAAGACCCATTTAAAGCATAGAAAATTAAAATGTTACATAGAAATGAATGTCTTCCAGTGTGATGTTCGAAGGATCCTAGGTTAGGGACAAAATGGCCATTTGCAAACAACCAGAGCATACTCTTATTATGTAGAGCAACTTTTATTTTATCACTGGCTGTGATGTGACTCTCACTATATGTACAAGTATTTCAATTCCTTATCCTCATAGTTCATCTTTGCATGCGATTCATCCATTCCGATCCACGTCAATCAGAGAGGCTACTATCTTCAGCCTTTGTATTTCTTTGTTATTGGACGTGATTTTGAGCAGTGACATGTATACAAAGATAGCCTTGTGAACGTAGCAGCATAGCTAATTTGGGAAAATGAAAATGTATATCATCATTGAGATGTGTTTACATAAAAAAAAAAAGCATTTAATAGAGGTAACATCAAAAGTGATGAAAGTAGGAAAACAAGTTATATTCCTAACATGACATGCCAATGCATTATTAATTTTCCCCATCTTCATTCTTTTTCTTTTTGTGCTGTTTCTTTAAAATCTTCATTATTTGGTTACATTCTCATTTTCTATTTTTTTGTCAATATCACTAAACTTCGCATTCTTGCTCAATGCTACGGCTTCTAGGTTAAGTTCACAAATGCAGTGTTTGATATATTAAGTGTGCATGGATTAGCATCCGCGATCCACATTTGATCAAATTTTCACGTCAAGATACACCAAAAGCAACTAAGATGCTTCTGTGATCTCCATTTGAGCTGTGGAAATGGAAATCCAAACACACTATAAGTCATATCAAGAATAAATTCTTATTGGTTAAAAACTCTTCCCAAAATTAAGGAGTAGCCAAACAATAAATCACATGTTCAAGGTGGAAAACTGCAATGGAAAACATAATAATAAACAAACTTTTCTTTTGCTATTTCATCTTCTCTTGAAAATTATCTCTACAGAGCACACTAATTCTCATAACTGGATTTTCCCCTAACAATTACCAACAGATATTAGTTTAGACTAATACAGTATTGCAGTTCAGAAATGCTAACAACGCCTACCTTACCTAGTTTCAGGGTTTTTGGTAGGTGACATTTCAATAACTGCCTATAATTGCCCTAGTACACACAGATAATCATTATACAAAAAGGCCACCCTTCCAGGGCTTCCACTGGGCTCAAATATTTTCTGATACTGTTTCCAATAAATGCTAAAACTTACAAACATCAAACCTTTTCTGCATATATGTACCCTATAGTTAGTTAATTGTAGATATGGAGCGTACTCTCCTACTAGAGCAAATGCAAAGCAGTAGCAACAGCAATGAGCAATGCAATGATGCAATCCTGGACATGTTCCCATCAAATCAAGAACACGAATGACAAGAAAACTCCATAGCAGATTACATGTCAGAAAAAGGCCGAATTATGTCTTCGAAGCTGATATTTTGGTTCAAGCAATGGATCAGGCGGTAACCTTTCTTCAAATTCCTATTAATGGGGGGAAGTCCAAAATATGAAATCAGGAATTTGAATTGTAGCACTAATATCAAACTTAACATATAATCTCATGGTTCGAGTGAAATTATCTTGCAAAAATTGACAGAGAATGGTAGATTTCTATTACACGTGATATAACTACCATTAAAGTTTTTCAATTTGAAATAATAAAGTAATGCATCAATCATCCTGGTTAGAATATTATACAATGAGTTTGGCATAAAATCAACAACAGAAGTACATAGTAAAACAGGTTTGATTGCAGCTGCTATAAGCTCTAAGTTAATGGAAATTCACACGAGTACCAACCAAATGTAAATATGGTGTGAATTAATATAAAATCATTGACCATGGTACAATGAAGATTGTGGGTGTGAAAAATAGCGTGAAATATTGAAATTTGAGTAATTTTTTTCCCTAAGAAATAATGAAATATTAAGTAGCAAATTAACAAAAGGAGGAAAACAACACGTTGTCCATAACTAACATAATACTGAAATGTCGATCAAATTTGAATAATGGCTCCAATAATTTCCACTTAATACAAAAGCATCAGCTGCTTGGCTTCTCAACTCCTATAATTTCAAATTATACCATGCACTAGCACCACCTACCGATGCCTATTTCTAAACTATAGAATAAGTCAGCAGAGGATAATACTATAGTAAGCTAGAATAAGCAGCTTGTATACATAATTTATATAACATGATCCAACTCCCAAAAACATATAGCAGCTTATTTAGACGCATCTAAGTTTATTAACAAAAAGGACAAACTAATCAAAAGTAATACATAGGTACCAACCAAATCATGTTTACTCTCATTGTCAAGCAACATTGTTATAGGGAGTTAAAAGATAGGTCAATAGGCATACTCATTTCCCACCCAAACACAAATTAAAACATTATAATAGGTATATGTTTGAAAATTCACATCCAAATACATCACATTTACAACCCTCTATGCTGCTCTATTATGTCCAAAATATACAAACTTATAAGCAATAGGGGGTGCCAAATTTCAACAACCAAAACATTTTCCCATAAGGTAGGTTGGCCACATGGACCTAACGATGCCATTCTATTCTATCAAAAACCAAATTGGTAAAGAGGTTGCCATTTAGGATTGGTCAATTAAATGGTAGACCCATTTTCAAGTGTTAGCCTTTCTATTTGTTAAGTTGTATACTTAATTAGACCAAGTGAACTAAACTTGAGGTACAAAAATTAAATAATAAACCCAGGTATTCAAAGTGACATTTGCTCACAGTGCAATATATATGAAAGCCTATGCAACAAACATACAACATTATAGCATACATAATTGAAAAAGGTTTTGATGGAGCATGTGTTGGAAGAAATACAGATGTAGTCTTCAACAATTATGCCTTAACTCATTAGGCGGGGTTAGATACATAGATCAGTTGAGGCCATTGGGCTCTACTGAAACAAAAAAATTTCAGTAAAATCATTTACATCAAAGTATTTTGTAATGGTTTCCCAATCATTAATAGAACATGTAACTTCAAGTCCCAGATAAATACTACCATACACTACAGGTAAAGAGTAAAGAAAAACATGCTCATACTCTAGAGTAATTAGTCCCACTCAGAATACTAAAAGTAGATTTAAGCTTAAGGTGCTAACATAAAACAAAGCACCAGAGTTTTATCAACATATATTAAACAACTGATCAAGTGATTTAGTATTATACCAAAAGCATTTTGGAAACAGGAAGAAAGCGAGTGTGTATATAAGTACAGGATAATATTGTCCTTTTTTAACCTAGTACACAATGGTTTATATTTTTGCAATTAAATATATTTAAGAATTAAGAGACTTATTAAGGTAAGTACGGCTTACAAATAGTCAGATATTGCTGTGAAGAATTTCATGTTTCTATTTTTATGTGGTAAGAAGTTAACAACTCACTTTGCTTAGAATTAAAGTACCATTTGACTCTCAACCTCAAGTGATTCCAAATTTCAATTTATTGAAATGAAAGAGACATTAATACCGAGAAATAACTGACAGAAGATCATTTATTCATATCTCATATATCAACCTACTCAATTAATATTAAAATATTGGAATTTTGACAAATATGGGGAAATCTGCAACTTCCCATTTCCCCAAGGATGATAAAATCCAGTACAAGACAATCAATTAGTCTCTTTAGTTGCAAAAACACATTCAATCCACAGAACAAATGCTAAACTTTTCGATCAAGAAAGATAAATCAATGGCATACAAACCACACATAAAGCACAATAAATTTCTAATAAAAGGTAATACAAACACCTATACGACAAACACAAGGAATGTTGAACATAATGGTGAAAACGAAGCATGAATGAGGTCTAATACCTTCTCTTTCTTGAGCTTTACATTTTCCTCTTCTAGACGAGAAACCTTGCTAACCAGTTCATTATGGTAAGCCTGCACCAAAAAAACATTGATAAAAAAAAAAAAAAAGCGATGGTACAAAATAACATTCCCAACAGGTAAAAGAAACAACCAAAGAATGCAGTCAATTCAGCTAACGAAAATAGCTCCATGTAGTAAATGAAGGCTAAACCTGTTTTCGGGCTCGAGACCGAGCAGCAGATTCCCTATTCTTGATTTTTCTCCTCAGCCTTCTTTCTAACGTTTTCTCATACGCATCAGGAGCATCCCTTTTCCGGCCGGGTCTTGTGTCCGATAAACTGCCAATTGAAGGGGAGGACAACAGGCCTGTTTTCTGTTGGAAACCTTGTGCGGCGGGGGAATCCATTGTATCCAACCCCACAGCTGGACTGATAGAAGCCTCAGCAAAAAGCCCTGCTTGCACCAAGAAATCCTCTAAGGTGGTCTCACCAAGAGTCATTTCTCCCTCCTGACTTTTCATATCCTCTCCATACCTTTTCTTCTGACCTTGCTGAATTTCCCTCCACACATCATCCACCGTCTTCCCACTCAACGCGCGAGCCAGTGTCAGGCTGGCCTGCCGTTGAAGCGAGGAAGATGACGACATGTTCTCACTCTCCGCGCCTATCACCAAAGACTTGCTTGCTTCAGCAGTCCACACATTTTGAAGAAGCTCATCAAGGTTCATGCTACCCAATGGCTTCCCCATGTCTCCTAATTGACAATTGACCTCATCAAGAGTGAGACTATACCATGAACCTTGCCTAGACAAAGATGAAGGCTGTAAATGAGACTGTTGCCCATTACCTTGAGATCCCATTGTCTGTATCCCCATTCAAACCAAAACCTGTAAGTTGAAACCACAAAGCAACAATCAAATTTAAACATCGTTGACCATTGCACTTGGAGAATCTCTATAACTCAATCACGCCCAAAAATCAAAAACATCACCCCAAATTCCTCCCTTAAACAAATTTCCAAACTATTTCAAAATTTCAACACTCCACCCTTTCTGGGATCCTCACAACAAGAGATTAGGGGTTTTATCACAAAGCACCCATCAAAATTCAAACTTTATGACTCGCAAATGATGATCAACCCAACTTCATCAAAACCATCACACAAGATCACAGTGCAAAAGGGCAGCATCAAAAAGAGAGTTTTACCTGAAAATAGGGGGAAAAAAGAGAGAATAGGATCTGAAAGAACAGAGAGAGACCCTATGAATTCGGGGTTGGCAAGTGCAGAGGGAAACACATCATTTGGTGTTTTGAACCACAAGTGAAAATGAGAACAATTTAAGAAAACGGAAACGAAGAAAAGGGGTAGTTGGTGTAAACTTGAGTTGTGTTGTGATGTGGGAGTGATTCGGAATTTTGTGGAAAATGATGGCAAGTAGCACATGTTGATAGGTTCATATAGGGCTTCTTATTGGGGAACCATCCTCGTCTTTTTGTTTTGCCTCTTCAACTCTATGTTAGAATCATTTTCTTAAAAGCGTAAATATTCAAATTTGTGCTAAAAAAATATAATATGGTGATAAATTAGTTAATACAAAATAAAAATAAAAATTTAGTTTTTAAATATGAAAAGAATGCTATAAATTAATTCATTTTGTAATTGATTAATTTGATAAAAATAATATTTTTTAGAATAAATTTGATATTAAGTTATAAAATTTATGACTAATTTTTAGTAAATTGTTTGCAAGACTAGTTTTGTGTATATTTTATATATTCAATGATTAAATTTAAATTTTTCATATTTCAGGAATTAATTGATCAATATTGGATACTTTATGGGACAAATTTGATTATTTATCATTTTCTTTGCATCTCCTAAAATATATTTGAATAAAAATAGAAAATAAAAAAATTATAATGGATTTTCACAATTAATTTCTATCTGTTTTCTTGTCATCTTGACCAGTTTTGGATTGTATGGCTGACTTTTTGGACGGTTGATTTTTTAAAGATGACTGAATTGGTAACCTTAATTAATTGATAATTCATTAAAATTCTGATTAAATTTAAAAAGTGATATATTTTGAATAAGATTATTTTTTATTAAAGACAATTATATTCCAGTTTAGATAAAATTATTATAGAAGACAATTCAATAAAGTTTCATGAATTACATATGCATATTCAAGGCTTAACTTTAAAATAATTGATTTAACTAAAATAATCATATATAAATTAATTTACATGATTTTTCACCTTTACCCATCGCAAACACATTTTTATTATTTTTAGAAACAAAAAAAACCTTTTTTATAAAAAAAAAAATTGAGTTTGTAGTTTAATTATGAACTTTTTT
>PYAF01003926.1:290603-316092 GCA_007407185.1 Glycine tomentella | reverse complement strand
AAATTAAATATTTATATATTAAATATTTTTTAATTTATAAAATATTATAATTCAAAAAAAAATAATAGCTAGCTAATGATATATATATATAATAGTGTTTATAAAAATAATTAAAAATAAGTGTTTTAGTGATTTGTTATCTTATATTTGAAAAAAAAAATTATGAGTTCAACTCCTAACGAAGATCCTTTTCATTTTATTTAATCATTTGTCACATAAATCTCATGTCAATAATTTACATAAGCATCAAGATAGTATTAACATGTAACATCAAAGTCAACTGACAAATCAAAATTATTTATTTTATAAAAATAAAAAAAACTAAATATTTTAATTTAAAAATAGAAGAACAAAAATTATGGATTTAAAATTATTGAAGATCAAAATTGCAATTTACCCTTTTTTTTATTACAATAAGTTCTTCGCTTTAAAAGTGTTTAAGAAGAAGGAGACTTATCTGTTAGATCTTAGGTGTTGGGAGAATTAGTAATCTCATACCTATGGGTAAGTTTTATATTTTTTAGAAAACTAAAAAAAGTAAGTATAAAAGATTATGTATTTTAAAATTTAAATGAAAGTATTTAAAGAATAAGAAGAGGTTTTCAATTTATAAATCATTTGTTTATTATAATTAATATTTTAACTTGTGTCTTACAAAATATTTGTCTATTATAATTAATATTTTAATTTGTGCCTTACATATAATAAATAGCTACTTTTATATAATTAATTTACAATGAATAAATATTTTTAAATATATAAAAATTTATTTTAGATTTAAAATGAACAATTTAAATTTTAATATAAAATTATTTTTAACTATTGACAATTTTTAAAAATATAATAAAGTCTAGTTTATAAATTAAGATGAAAGATGATAGACCGGAAGGATTAGATAGTTACAAATGATAAAGTATATCAATAAAGATAAAAAAAAAATAGTTTGAGATGATTGAAAAGAAATTTTCGTTTAGTTGCAAAGGTGGTGGGAAATGTACCACCAAGAGAAAGAAGAGAGAATATAGTGAGTTTCATCCATCAAGTTGTGGATTTTAATTTAAATACAAAAGTGAATTTAAAATAATTAAAAATAAAAGAAGCTATGTAAATAGTATTAGATAAGAAAAAAAGTTAATCTTTTATAATGTTAATAAACTTTTCTGATTAGGATAAAATTTAGTACCAAAAAAGGTTATGATAAATTTAACTTTTTATGTTGATAAGATATTTTTAATTTATCAATAACTTTTGTATTTCAAAATTATAAGAAAAAACTTCATGGAGATAATGAGAGTGAGACAAAACTTTTATATTCTCAACAACTATAGCAAGTGAACTTCACCATCAACGTGTTAGAACCAAAGACATAGAGTGTCCATAACCTATTAAGTGTTTTGATGATAATAAAGATTATTAAAATTTATGGACAACTAATAATATGTTTCATGTGTAGTTCTCAAAAAAATGTCGCTTTTTTATTGCGTTTAACGTAATAACACATGTATTACAATGGACTTCAGATAATGTATTTTTATCATAAGCATCTAATAATGTTTTTGAACTAAGCGTCCAATATCAGTCAAGTTCATAAGTTTTTTTTTTTTTTTTTGCAAAGCTTTTGTATTTCATTTATATCATCTTAAATTCTTTAGAATGTGAGTTTGGACCTAACTCAATCTTAAAAGTTAGCTCAAGAGGTGAGAGTTGTCTCTTACTTATATACTCTATTTTGCCTTTATCTTCAGTCTATGTGAGATTTAAATTTTTCCCAATACATCCCCTTATGTCCAACACTTTTGAGTTTGATGCGTGAATAACAAGGTGGATGACCCTTTAAATGAAATATTGGATATGCTCTGATATCATATCCAACCAGAAAAAGAGGTAGAGATGAATATTTATCTTTATGATATTTCATATATGTGCAAACTAATTGCAAAAGTGTTGGTTAAATAATCAATCAGTTGATTATTTACATGACAACTTTTGAAAACTAACTAACTAATAGTTAAATAACTAACTATAACAAACTAACAAACTAATGGAGAGTTCTAATATCCTTTATATCCTCTTTTTAAGAGTTATTAGCACAGCACCCGTGGCTCCGCACGGGTTGCACAAGTTGTATAAATGTTTTATATAATTGATCAAAAGCCAACTAAATAAGATAAGACAATTTTGTTGCATGAATATAGATTAATAATAGAGTTGGTAGTTTCCACAAAATACAAAAGTTATATTTTTTTCTTCTAAAACATATTTGAATTACAACAAATGGATGAGATATGTATATCAGTGAAGAAAATATATTGCTTCTGCTACATCAAATTTTCCTATTTTATACCAAAACAAATCCTTGTTGCTTCAGTCAAAATGCAAAGTTGTTTTGTTGCATGAAAATCTGCATTAGAATCAAGAGTTAAATAATTAAATTAGTCTTGTATAAGTTGACATTGTCTTCAACATACAAAAAAATTAATAGAGTGACCATAAGTTTTCAAACACTTCTTTAAAAACTACATTTGTTGTTTTATTTATAGGTTTCCCATCATTATCATGGATTAAGATCTTCAACCCTTCCTTTCTTTGGACTCTAGAAAATGCTACATATAATTGCCAAATGACTAAAAATTGGTTTAGGCAAATATAAACCCACACTCTATAATGATTGATGTTGAGATTTGTTAATAGTCATAGCATATGATACAATAAGTGAAAATTGCTTACGAATAAGTTTGAAAGGCCAAGGTGATTGTGATGGAGTTAATGACATCTGAGGATGTAAACTAAATTGTCAATGTTTTTTCCATAAATAATCTTCGCTTCAATAATATGATCAATCAACCTTGTTACTCTGAGCCTTGTTTCATTGCATAATCCTTCTGCTTGATCCAAATTCCTAAGCAACATAACTGGAGTTCCAGGCTTCAAAATGATTTTATGATTAGGAATCTCAAATGTCTTTAAACTATTTAGAAACTCTGGAGTGATAGAATCAAGTGGCTAACTGTGTAGTGCTTCAGACATGTCAACACTGTCAGAACTTAACTACTGTTTTCATCACCAGGTAGGAAGGAGAGCACATATTCATTAATTTTGTCCATTGTGTCAATGTTAGACGCCAAGATAGCCCTTGATTTTAAGAAGTCAGCATTGTTATGCTGTTTAAGAAGACCTGGATATGTGATCTGAACTATTGCCTCAATGGGATCAGTGAATTCTTTAATGAGTAAGTCTTCAGGTATTTCTATTTTTGCATAACCATCATTGGGCTCTGATAATTTTCCATCACCAACACACAATAGTCATTTTGAAAACTTCTTCAGAGCTACCACTTCTTTGTGATCTCCAGTGCTTTGTAGACACATATTTTTTGTTAATATGACAACTTTGCAATGTTCCCATAAGTAAGAAGCAGCGATTGTAGAATTGATAATATCTGACCGGCTACCTCTTGGTATGTCAAGGAGGATTTGTTTGAAGTCACCTCTGAAAACTACAACTTTACCTCCAAATGACATTTCTCTTGCATCCATAAAACTCATTATATCTTGTGGAGTTTTTGTCCAATGCCTCAAAACAGAACTTGTACCCCATCGGTGCCTCATCCCAAACTATTAGCTTGGTTACTTTCAACAGTTCTGCTAGTTTGCTACCTTGATGAATATTGCATGTTGAATTTGGTAATGTAGGAACCGTTATAGCAAACTTTAAGTGTGTGGTTTGTCTTCCAGGTAATAACAAAGAAGTTATTCCACTTGACGCTACATTTAAAACTATATCACCACGAGAACACAATGCAATAACTAAAATTCTCTACATGAATGCCTTTTCGGTTCCTCCATAACCATAAACAAAGAATATTTCACCATTCTGGTCACTTACAATTGTCATTATTTGTCGAAATAAATCACTTTATTCATCTGTAAAGGTAAGCAAAGAATATAACTAAATTAATTTATAAAATATGGTAGTATTGTTTTAACTTATATTGATTTTATTACCTGTTAGAGATGCAGATAAAGTAATGAGCTCATTTGTTAACTATTTACATCATAATTAGTTTCTTCATAAATCAACCTATTGATGAATTGAGGTTTGACAATGTTTGATGGATATGACATTGAAGGATAATCTTTTAAACTTCTCCTATTGGACTGAAGTAACTCCTCAATATGTATCAATGTTAAGTTTTGCATCTCTCTATCTTCCATGTGTAAGTCTGAAATAGAAATAGTTATGAATAGAAAATAGCAAAGATATATAATTAAGAAGAATGGCACGAAATAATTAGTATACATGGAATTTTTGATTTAATTATTTGATCATGTAAGATGCCATCAACTAAGCAATTGCATGTTTGTTCCCAAACATGTTCAAGTTTGTTGATGCTATTATATATTAACATGGTGGCAAATATTTTCTCAAATAGTATCCTGAACCCTAATTGAAAGCTTCTTTAATAGCTTGAATACATTCTCTATCATCATGTAGAAATCCCATTACAAAGCAAGCCTCACGAAATGTGGGATATTGTATACCATTGATAGTTCTGATGTCTTCATAACAACATGGCCCTTTGGTGATTGACAACATCATTCTCAAGTAATACAACTCACCTATGCTTGGTGGCACCCATTTAAGCCTTCCAATGGTATATCCTTGTTTTCTAGGTTTCCATGATCTTGTTTTTGCTATGTAAACAAATTTTTTAACAAATCCAACATAGGTGAGATATTTACCTTCATGGAACATTTCATTGCTTCAAACCATCTTGTGAACATGGACTCTTTCATAGTTGGCTTAGAGAGTACAAAGTCTAGGTCATCATCATCTTCAAATAGTACAAATTGATCATTTGGTAGATGAAAGTATAACCACTCAACTTCAGGAATTCTTCTATGAATTTGAAAGGAGAAAATTCTCCAATATGCTGCACACGATGAAATGTACCCCCCTTATTTTTTTCTCTCTCCTATTCTCCCTCCCCTCCGCGTTCCCTCAGGTATGTTCTGTTCCTCTTCTTTTTTTCATTTTCTCCATTGTCATGGTTGGTTGGGTTGTGGGTTGTTGCTCTCCACCCATTTTGATTTTCTGTTACATCATAAAAAAATCATTTTTTTAAAAAATGTGCAAATTTTCAAGGTTCTTGAGGAAGAACCGGATCTCCACATGGAGATCTTCAACCCCCCTTTAGTGGTGGATTTGGGAAGGAGAGATCTTCAACTGAAGATCCTTCCCCAAGACCCAGCACTAAAGGTGCTTTAAGATTTATGTTTTAGGTTTCCTCTTTTGAATCTTGAGATTTCATGATATGCACTAGAAAGTTAACTTCATGGTAAACTATTTGATATACTAGGCTAGGCTAGGCTAGGCCTTAAACTTTTTAAAACAAGTTAGTCTTATTGAAGCCAAGTGTGGTTGGATAAAAGGTAATATGGTCTTGGACTCTTTGTGCTATGATTTTTTGGTGATAGTCATAAGTGATGGTCTAACGATGATTTAAGGATTAGCCATGGATTAGCTATACAATGGGAATTTGGAGAAACAACAAATCATGGTGGCACCATCATACAACCTTTAAACCAAACAGGTCATGTAAGTAAGCTTTTAGGCTAGACCAAACCTTAGAAATAATTTCTTCTCGTCACTACAACCGTTACTCAATATTGTGGTTCTATAAAACATGTTCGAGTTGATGTTCATTTAAAACATTTAGAATATGCTAGACCTTCAAACATGATAGATCATGCCCTAAAAATTAACATGTAACAAGAAAACAAACCAAACTAAACTTTTGTAATTTTGAAAATATATTATTATATATATAAATATTTATTGTATATTAATATTTAATTTAAGATTTAAATATTTTCCGTCTTACAAATCTATCCCTATTTTTTTCTTTTATTATTAGTTTTTATAAATTATTTTTGTTTTATTTTAGTTGTTGATGTGATGCTCGTAACATGACATTTTTTTGTTCACTTGACACTTGCGAATGTCATTATTTGTTGACTTGTTGCTTATTGACATCAATAATAATTAGCGACATCAACTTTTGCTAAAAAAATTTAATGGAAAGGACCAATAGGAATAAAAACAAATTTCAGAACTTCTTAAAAAAATTAAAGGACTAAAATAAAAAAAAAAGTGAACTACTCAGTTAAAAAATACAATTAAACTATTTTACAATAATGCAATTTGAACTGCGTATATAAAAATATTTACTAACTTTATTGATGTTTTATCTTTGTTAGTACAATCCACATTTTCTCTCAATCCAATTAACTACCTTCCTTTGTTTGATTTGAATTGAAAATTATTATTTAACCAATATAACCATAAATTTCACTATTGTTTTGTAAGTGTGTTATCTTCAAACATATTCATCACCATGTCCCAAACATGAGGTCATAGGTTTTAATCTCCGTGCAAGTGCAATCATTGTATAATAAAAAGAAAATTAAAATCTATCCAAAATTCCTCCAAAATAATAATTTTATCACAACACACTGCAATGGGAAATAAAATGTTGATTTAGCATTTACAGGACCATTTTATCTGCCAAACAGGTGTGGCCAATATAACCGTTAAATAAATAAACAAATACTCATCAATAAAAAAAGGTAAGAAAATCCCGGAGCCCGTGTATTCAGCAAAGCTCGGTAAATTGTTAGTATTTCCTTCTCCATGAAGTCCACTTGAGCTTAAGTTGGTACCACAAAGGTGGTATTCCCAGCACCCCTCTTGTTAGCTTTGAGTCAAACACATCAAATTGGACCTTTCTTAGGGAATTCAAGAGAACCTGAGCAGGCACTGATGGAAGGAGCACTGGAAGAGCCTCAGGAGGCACACTTTCGGTTAACTTCCGAGCCTTCTCTAAGTGTGCATTGGCTACTGATGCCATTTCATAAACTGCTTCACAAAGGCCTTCGCGAGAATCCACCCATTTCTCTTCCCCACCTCTCTGCTTAACTATTAGCCCATGCTTGGATGCTATTGCAGCTGGTATGTAAGAAAAATGCCGGTTGTGAGAAGCATGATAGGGCAACGATTTAAGGAGCAAGAGAATGCCACTAGCCTTGCCAATATGTGAGGCTGCATGGTCAGCTGCGGTAGACTTGATACCACCAGCTTGAAGTGTTAGGTACAGCATAGTTGATACAGTGTCCTCGGCATATTTCTCCAAATCTCCAATAGTTTTGGGCATGTCAGTAACCTCTCTTCTTGCATCATTGATCCGAGCGTCAACAGATCGTTTCAACCATATCTTGCTGACTTTGGTCTCAGCTATCACAGATGACAGGGCCCGTGCTGTTGGGTGTTCAATCAGTTTATTGGCGAACATTTTGTCTATGGCTTCCTGCCACCAAACAAGGCGCATAAGGCCGATCCGGGGATCTGAGGCAACATCCATAGCCCTCGCTGTTTCAACATTCAAGGCACGGAGTGCAAATGCAGCCTTCCGCATAGATGGAGGCAGCTCGAGAAGGCAAAGATAGTGATGATAATCATAACTTCGCACTTGTTGTACGCAATGGGAGAGAGCTGCCCTTAAGTTACTAGATGCAGAACCGCCATTCATTAAAGCCTCTCTTGGGTGCCTACAGATGAAAGTTACATCTATCACAATACCGATATACATCATAAAGAAATATTATGTTATTATATTGAAACGTATGCATAAGTTATGCAGCATAACTATATTTTAAAATTTACTTGACTTGAGGATTGGTCTTTGACTCTTTGTCCCTTGTAAATATAACCTATGATTTAATCCTGCAGATATGCTAAGAATGGATAGCTTATTCTGATCTCTAAAACTAGGAGCAAAATAATTTCTTGATTATTGTATATAAAGTTAACCCTCAAATTCTCTCTGAGATTCATCAAAGCCTAATCATATAATTCATATCTTTGCATCTTCTTTATTATAAAATCAGACTCCCCTTGGTTTTGTTCCTTTTGTCAGATTGGATTAGGCATTGGAACCTGTCTGAGCATTGGGTTTGAGCTCTATAACATGCTAAAGGCAAGAAAGAAAAAGGAAAAAAAAAAAAAAACAGAAATGCATTGATTGTCTATAATTATTTATCATCCAGGTAATTCTACAAATCAATTCAATTTGTTATCCAGTCTCTGACAATCACCATGAGAAGTAATGACATATGGTCCTTGGTGCTGAAATCACCTACAAGAGTATTTTCATCAAATAGCAAAGATTCTGGCCATGTTATTACATAGATGTCACAGTATGTCAACACTAGAAGATTTGAAGCAAAGAGTTGATGTAAAAAAAGCGCTTTTTCTTTCTTGTTTTGATGTGCATCTTGAATAAAAATTGTTGGAAAGCCACGATCACCCCTAACCCACTTAGTAGTGGCTTCTTTGGGGGCTGCCTTGATTGCAGCCTCAACGGTGGTGGTTTAGTCCCACATATACTGAAACCAGTTTTGTGGAGTTGAGTTAGGTCCAAACCCATATTCTATGACAAAACTTGTTCAAAGATACATAGAAAAGCATCTTATGAGTTTGCATTGTTGGTTGACCTGGCATGCAAGTGTAATTATGCTCAGACATGGTAAATTTGCATCATTTTAGTTCTTTTGCTTGCCAATTTTGTATTCTGGAAACAATTCAGTAATTGTATGTCCATGCTTTATATTTGCTAGGTTCATATAGACCAACCCCAACACTATAGTGGGATAGGGAAAAGTAGGATGGCCGCTATTAATTTTTTTATACATATTAAATTATTTATATACTATATAGCCATATAGGTATAAAATCTCAAAAACTAAAAAAAAAAAGGCAAAATTCACGATGTATTCAAAATTAACAATACAAGTCACATGTCTTAGACAAAACATACAAAATGTTGGAATTTACCGGAAAAAGCTGGATGTGGCTGGAAAATAGAAATAGGTTGGCCAAAAACAGAAACCTTATGCATCAGGGAACAGAGGAGAAGGTCCCAGTCACCCAAGAGGGTTGCAGTTGTTGCAAAACTGCTGGAGAAGAGGTTGCTGGCAATGGTAGGTCGATGTGCTTCTAAATTCAGAGGGTAGTTGAATTTCAAAACAGAGGTGGGACGTGGGAGAACAGGAGCAAGAGAGTTTTTGGCTACTCGTTAGAATTGTGTCACTATATCATGCAAATGGGTGTGGTTTCGGTTGCAATTTTGGCCACAATGGCTGCTATTCCAGAAGCCCTCGACAACAGCACTTCTGCAGCGGCCAAGGGCCAATCCGCATCACCATGCTGTTACAGCACTGCTATAACACTGGCTAGGTCTAACTATATTCTGTTCTATATTATCTTACACAGAAAATTCTCAAAACAGGGCTTTGCTAAAATACACACCTATTTTTCTAATTGTATGCTTCACATCCATTTTAGATAAATACTAATTTCATTAATTGTAAAGCACAAATTACAGTACAAATAAAAGCTGGAATGAAATCCAAGATTTACTAAAAAAAAAACAGGCCATTAATCCACTGACCTATATAAAACAACCAGTTGCACTTCTACAAATCTTCATATTTGCAAAACACTTGAGATTTAGACAATTTTACTTTAAGAATTTTGGACTTTGATCTATATCTTGTCCACGAAGACAATCAACATTCATTCACCCTTAAAGAATCAACAAAATTAAATTCACACAAAACCCCATCTACACTTACTCTAACCAATTTTTTTTTAAACTACCAAATAGGGATAAATGTACTAAAAGTATAAAGTCAGCAGAACACCAGAAATTAGGCCAGTATATCCACGGAATGTAAAGTACCAAAATGTTCAGATTCAATACACACAGGAATAATCAAGATAATATATTAAAACCTTAATCACAAATCAAGAGTTAGTGATACACAAAATAGGAGAGTCTTGACTTTCTCTATATCATACAGCAACTGAACAAGACAAACATGAATCTGAGAGACTGCTAATCAGATTAATTCTTAACAGCACCTTTAGAACAATAACCTACAGGTAAGTGCATGAATTTCTATCAAGCTAAACTTTATTTCTAGTCCCATGGTGTTTGCCCTTTCAAATAGTGCACGAATCATTTAAATATGACAAGGTAAAACATCCCAAGATCATTTCATGAGAAGTAACCGACCGCACTAAATTATCTTACTTGACTGTAACAAACAAACTACAAAACCCTTCAACCATTTTTTTCTCAACTTACGATCAGAGTAGTAAAGCGTTTGATCAAACTTCTTACTTGGGCAAATAACCTTCAACAACAGTGTCAACTTTTTCAGAAGGAACCCACACAACCCCAACGCTATTGTGCACTAGTGGACCATCACTGCCCCGGTAATTCCAATAAAACCCATCAAGTTCATGACCCATTCACAATAATAAGTTAATCACCGATCCACCAAAAACCCCAGCACACAAGAACCGTTTTATGTGAATTGAATAACACAAAACCATGAGACTACAACACTTTTTGTAGCGAAACCTCAAACAGACATTTCTACGAACATTAGAGTGCGAAAACTACACGCTATGTAATTGCAACTTAGAGGAAACGAAGTATTTAAAATCAGTTTAGAAATAAGAGAGGACAACCCGAAAGGCTATGAAAGCTACCTGGTAGAGACGGCAGCGGCGGTGGACTCGACGGCGACGGAGGCGGCGGCGGAGGCGATGATGATGTTGGGTTCAGCACACAGACCCTAGCAATGTTGTTCTGACGGGTTCTAGCGTGGGTCACCATAACATAACGGGCGAAAGTGTATTTATACCCTCAGATGTAAAAGTAAAATAATTAACGATTGAGATCATGAGGGACTACCTACCGTGTAGGAAATGTATAGAAGAGATTTGTGTTTTATATCTATGGTGTTAGTGTAGTGGCAAATTCATGTTTTAGTATTCCCTTTTTTTCTTCTTTTAAAGTTCATTTATTTTTTTGTAAGCACCGGAACCGGATGGGATTCCAACTTCGCTTCAGAGATTGTTTAACAATGGCTCTACCACCAAGGCATAAATCAACTTTATATTACGGTCAAACAATTACATTAACTAGGAAAAAAAAATTCAATCCGTGTCTCTCTAAATTCTTTGAAAAATAAAACTAATATCAAATAGTTTTCAGGATGTGAGTGTGGTGTGTGTTAATTGAAGAGAGTATTTATAAAAATAAAACATAATTTTGAAAAAGTAATTTTTAGGATAACATGAGAAAATAAATGTGTATTAAAATATCTTCTTTTTATGGGGGAGAAATAAAGCTATGGCATTTCCTTCAAAATCAATGAAGCAATACAAGTAGGGACATTCTTAAACACATTATTACAAGCATCAAATCTTGATGTCCTTGCAAGGAAACAAGCAACATAATTGCTTATCTTCTCACAAAACTCATTTTAGAGTTTGGAAAAGATGATAAATTTGCTCTACACTTAGCTAATATTACATGAATATCAGATAAACCAGTGAAACTATTGTTGAGGCTGTTTGTTATAGTCTTGCAGTTTGACTCGAAAAGGAGCTGATGATAGCCAAACTCAGCTGCCCAAACTCAGTTGTTTGTGAAGTGTTGGGGTTTGAATCAATTTCTGACCATGCTCCATTAGTGGTGACAGCTGATCTAATTGTGACTAGAGGTAATTCCCCGTTTAAATTTAACAATGCAGTTGTGGATCACCCAAATGTGTTGTCCATTATAGAAGATGGCTGGAGACAATCCTTTTTTGGTTGTAGCATGTTCAAGGTCTGCAAAAGATGGAAATCTCTTAAGGGCCCTTTGAAGAATCTCTATAAGCAAGAGTTTAGTCACATTTCAGATTGTGTGGAGAAAGCTGAAGCATAGTATAATAATTTGCTTAATATCCTTCAGCAGAACCCGGTTGATGCCTCCCGTCTCAATCTTGCCAACAAAAGCAAAGGTCAAGCCATTCAACTCAGGAAAGTTGAATCCAGAATTTTAGCACAGCTGGTGAAGAATAGATATCTTTTGCAGGCAAACAAATGCTCCAAGTTTTCCATGCCTTGAACAAGAGAAATAGGCACAAGCACTTTATAGCCACAATTCAGTTGCCCAATGGCCAGAGTACTAAATCTCAACTTGAAATTGCAAATGCCTTTGTCAATCATTTGCAGGTTTTATTTAGTGCTCATGATTTGCAAGGTTCTGCCTCCTTAGCAATTTGTAATGTTGGGCCTAAAGTTCCTACTGATTGCTTTGTTGCTTTGTTAGCTCCCATCTCCAAGCAAGATGTTTGGGATATTATCTCAAGTATGGATAATAATAAGTTTCCTGATTCTGATGGCTTTAATGCTTTGTTTTTCAAGAAGGCTTGGAACATCATAGGGAACGACATTTTTGTTGCGATCAATGAGTTCTTTGTTTCAGGAAAGCTCCTAAAACAAACGAATCATGCTCTCATTGCCCTTATTCCCAAGTCTGGGCAAGCTTCCCAAGTGAACCATTACAGGGCCATTTCTTGTGCAATATTCTGTACAAGATTATTTCCAAGATTCTGGCCAACAGTATTGTTCCTGTTCTAGAAAAAATCATTGATCCATTCCAATCCGCTTTTCTAAAGAATAGGAAAACGATGGACAACATTTTCCTTGTCAAGGAGCTCCTCCAAAAATATGCCAGTAAGAGAGTTTCTCCTAGATGCATTTTGAAGATTGATTTGCAGAAGGCTTATGATTCTGTTTCTTGGCAGTTTCTCGAGTGGATGCTTAATTCAATGGGATTCCCAGCTCAGTTGTGTTCTTGGATTATGGAATGCATCACTTCCATTTCTTTCAGTGTGGTGGTTAATGGATCGATATACAGGCACTTTAAAGGTCAACGAGGTTTAAGGCAAGGTGACCCTCTTTCCCCTTACCTTTTTGTTCTCTGTCTAGAGAATTTTTCTCGTGATCTTCAGAACCTCAAAGACAACTTAAATTATCAATATCACCCATCCTGTGTTGTTGTCCATCTGTCCCAATTAGCTTTTGCGGATGATATTATGCTTTTATCCAGAGGGGATTTGCCTTCTGTTTTAACTATTTTTTCCAAGCTCAAGCATTTTTGTAATGCTTTTGGTCTAGCTATTAGCTTTGATAAGTCAACTATCTACTCAGCCGGAATGGATCAAACTGCTCTCTCAGATATCCACCAGCTCACTAGATTTAGTTTGGGGCGCTTTACATTTAGATATCTGGATGTTCCTCTATTGGCATCCAAACTCAATGTCTGTCACTATGATCCCCTGATCACTCAAATTTTGGGTCTTGTTCAGGGTTGGAGCCTTAAAACCATCTCCTATACAAGAAGATTGGAGCTTATTCAAGCTGTTATCCAAGGCATTGCCAACTTCTGGATGGGTATTTTCCCTTTGACCATCTCTGTTATTGATCGTATTAATGCCTCTTGTAGGAATTTTCTTTGGGGTAAATCTGATTTGGGTCATAAGAAGCCCTTGGTAGCTTGGACCGAGGTCTGCACGCCCAAGAAAGAAGGTGGGTTGGGGTTATTTAATCTTAAAGATTGGAACCTTGCTCTCCTTTCCAAAATTCTTTGGGACTTTCATGCTAAGAAAGATTCCCTTTGGGTCTGTTGGGTGCACCACTATTATTTCAAAGGAGGCAATGTTTGGGATTTCAATAACAGTGCCTCTGATTCTGTTTTGATTAAGAAGATTATATCCATCAGGGATCTGCTTGCTACTAGAGAAGGCAACTTGGAGGCTGCCAAAGAGTCTCTTAACTCATTGATGAGCAATCAGCAGTTGCTGGTAGGAAAGGCTTATGACTACATCCGTGTATCAAAGCCTTGTGTCTGGTGGTATCTTGTGATCTGGAATCCTGCTATTCCACCCAAGATTTCATTTATTTTTTGGCTGGCCACAAAGAACCGTCTACTGTCGCTAGACCGAGCCACTTTCTTGAACATAGGTCACCTCTGTCCACTTTGCAGGACTAAAGCAGAATCTCATGCTTATTTGTTTTTCTACTGCAAAGTTACTCTTCGAGTCTCGGGCAGAATACGAGACTTGATTCCGCTTCATAGAAGAACATTCTCTCTACAGGCACTATCAGCTCGCTCATTCGTGGCAGAGCAACATCTGGCATCTTGGGCAAATTTAGGTGCTTAGCTTTGGCAACTACGGTCTACTGCACCTAGATGTCAAGGAACCTTTTGCTTTTTGAGAATTCCACATTTTTTGTAGATGATGTAATTAACAAGATTAAATTTCTTGTTTATAGATATTCTCACTTATTGCATCTCTATTAGATACATGCTCCAAGTGGATCAGTTATAGACTCTTGCACTTAGAGATGTGTCTATTTTGTTCTTTTAGCGGGGTATGCCCCGTCTATTGTGTATATCTATTTGGGTTTAATATAATTCACATTTTTCCCAAAAAAAAATGTTCACAATGATAAAGCAGATAATGAAAGAAAGGAAACTAAAGGTGAACATAAGCATAAACGGTAGAAATATATCAATTTTAGCTATAAGAAAAATGATAACAAAATAGAAATTCAGATATACTAAAAAAATAATAAAGAATACTCATAGGTGTCACATGATATTTCTATCGGTCTAATTAATGGATCTAATAAAAAGAATTCAATTGGATAAAATTAAAAATTGAGGGACTCAATTGCATAATAAAAAAATTAAACAATATAATTAAGCATTTTTAATGAATTAAAAGACTAAAGTAGATATTAAGCCTTATAAATGTGTAAAAAATACAACAATTATATTTTGTCTTTATAAATTAATGTCAAATTAATCTTAAAAATTAAAATTTAATGTCAAATTAATCTTTTAATATTATAAATAAATGATAAAATAATCATAAAAAACTTATCGACAATACTAATAATTCCAACACTTTTTTACACATAAGAGCCTAAATTGGAATTTATCGTTTTTTATGGAATTAATTATTATCACTTTACACCGTGCAAAAGTGACCATTTTATATATAAAAAAAAGTTGTTCAAACTGTTTACTTGACTGGTTCAATGGGTAAAATTGGCCAAAATTAGTCCGATTTTATAGATAAATAAATTGATAGCAATTGATATAATTTAAAAATTGTTTTCGCGATCAATTTGTAAGATAAATACAAATTATTTATTTAACTAGTACCAGTTTTGTTGATTAAAAATGAAAGGAAACAATGGAAAATATTAAAACTATGGAGATGCATTAGTCCAAACGAGAAAAAAAGGGGTGTTCACATTTTTATCCAATCAATAAACAAATACAAATGCTACTGTAACAAAATAAAAACAAATAAATGCATGGCAGATATGCAGACCACCAAAAAATAAAGAACTGAACATGTGATGTCCATCAATAGAATGGACAAAAATTAATTCACACAATGGGTTAGCATCATAAATGCTTCTTCTCCCAACGACGCATCTACTTCCAACATCAAGAAGAGAGAAGAGATGAGAAATCAAACGTAACCCCAAATTAAACTTAACTCTCTCTCACTTGCCAAAGTAGTTGACAACATTCTCGAGGGACCACATACACATGTTTTGATGGATGCAAGCAACAAACTCTTTAGGTGATTAAGAAACCGAGGTCAGCGATTAAGAAAACAGGCAACAAATATTTATTTGTCCTGCTAATAAGTGTCTTAACTTTTTGCAAACGTTAATAAATCTGTTTAATTATAGTGGTTAAGGAATTTAAAGTATATATACATTTTTTAGGAGATGAAAATTGACCATAATCTTTTTTACATTTTTCTATGATTTACATAATAAATATTTTCTTTTTAATTTCTTAACCAATATCAAAAAACACTAATTAACAAGAACTTAATTTTTTTTGTGTCTTACTGATTAGGAAATTAATAAATAAAAAGTTTTAACCAAAAATTACTTTGGAGTTACGTTAATAATTATTGAGGGTGTTAAAAATGTGCAATGTACTCTGATGTACTCCATGACCCACTATTTGTTTACATTTTAATGATTAATGATTAATGGAGTCTCACTCAATTGATTGATCATGGTGTAACTCGTTTTAAACTTTGCATTTTAATTTGATTCTTATCTATATAAAAAGATGTGTTTTAATAAATAAAAAATCATATTTATTGAAGTACAATATTTAGATATATGAAAATTTATTGAAAGAGATTAATCTCTTAAATATATTTTTATATAGAGAGAAATTGATCTCTAGTTCTTCTGATAAAGGAATCTAACTCAAGTGATTGATCATGGTGTTAAATTATGGTAAATCTATTATATTTATTTTATATTCTTATGAATAAAAAAATGTATTTTAATAAATAAAAATTTCATATTTATCGAACTACAATTTTTAGATATATAAAAATCTATTGAAAGAGATTAGTCTCTTAAATAGATTTCTATATATTAAGAAATTGGTCTTTATTGCTTGACTAGCATATTATGTGTAAAAGAAAATATTCACGTTAATTATCTAAAAATATTAAAATATTTAATATTATTTTTTTAAAGGATCTTGTTAACCTATATTCTTAGGACATTGTTTAAAACATTAAAAGAGAAAAATGTTTATTGCATAAATAATAAGAGAGCGTAAAAAAATATGAACAACACAATTTTTTGTTTCTTAATAAAAATATTTGAATTTAAATTTTTTAACCAATATTCTTTTAAGACATTCATTATTATTTTCCTTTTTAAAAAATAATAGAATTAAAGTATTTTGACATTTGCTTAACTCATTAGGACTTTTGTTGGTAAGATTTCCAAAACATTGAACAAAAATAGCAGCTATTTCCAACCGTCCTCATTACTCAGTTGTGGAAATGGCTTTATACAATTTGGTTCACACATGGTTGAACAAGAAATGGACGACTTTAATTTCCAGAGGATAGAGGTTGCATTACCAAGAGAGAGAGAAAGAGAGTTGGTTAGCTGTTAAAATTCATTAAATTCAGCCACCAAAAGTTAGGGGCCGCATTTCCAAATGAAAAAAATCTATTTAACTTCAACTTTACCTATCTTCACATGCCCAAATTAACCTCCCCACCCAATTTCACACTCCCTCTTCCCATACCCATCATCTTATCATACACAAGATTTTGAATATCAAAATACATCACGATTCACAACAACAAAATGACTTTAATTTTCACCACCACCACTATTTTCACTTTAGTCCTTGCACTAGCATGTTGTGCCACATCCGCACAAACACCGGCAGCGGCACCGGCCCCGGAGAGTAATGGGTGCTTGATGGCACTAACAAACATGTCAGATTGCCTGACCTATGTGGAGGATGGGAGTAAGTTGACAAAGCCTGACAAAGGGTGTTGCCCTGAGTTGGCAGAGTTGATTGATACCAACCCCATTTGCTTGTGTGAGTTGCTAGGAAAACCTGACTCTATTGGCATCAAGATTGATTTGAACAAAGCCCTCAAGCTTCCTTCTGTTTGTGGGGTGACCACTCCCCCTGTTAGCACTTGTTCAGGTAAGCTTCAACATCTTTTCAATGGTTCTTGGTTTAGCTTATGTCTGAAATATTAATATTTGTTGTTTAAACATGTTTTGAAGTTGTAGATCATGGAAAATAATGAATCCTAAATAGTACTATACTAGTTGTTTAAGGCGAAAAAAATGGATTTTGCTTGTAAGGGTCATAGTGAGAAGAGTGTGTGCTAAATATTTAGCAGTTAAATCTGGCCTTCAATTAAAGATTGGTGATGCTAAAAGGAATAGATTTGAATCTTTTATATACTGTAGCTTACTAATATTTTTTGTTGCACAGCAAAAAAGATTGTATTATATTATAAGGTAAGCAATTGTCACAAGTAGTGCAAGTGCCACCACAAGTGTGACTTACAAAAGAAATAGATGTTCCAGCAACTACCAGTAAGTTGCCATATAAGTAGTCACCCCAATAGTCAATGAAACCAACATGTGTAGCAGTAATAATGACTGATCACAACACAGAACTCTACCGTGATTGGAAGTTGAGGAACCCGGATGCCTTCTATCCTGCTACCAGTATGATTACCTTAGCTGTATAATACATTCTGGCGGTTGTATGTTCCTTAAGTAGAGAGATGATTCAAATCCAATAATATTAGTCTTGCACTTAGAGCATTGAATCTGATCTCATTTCTGTGTAGCCCATACAGCCCCCCACGCCAAACTGGCAATTCCTTCCTTTGATGGACCCTTTGTGTTGCCAAAAATGGTTAACCCAGTCATTTGGTAATACCCGAATATCACCATACCATAAGTAACAATTTGTCCAAATGTAGTGTGCAAAGGACCAATAAAACAAAAGATGTTTAGATTATTCCATTTGAACATTACAAAAGACACCAGTTGTGATATTTGCTTCCGGTATGATTTTTCTTTTCTTTAAATTGTCCATGTTTGGATTCTATCATGTCACAACCTCCAAATAAATCCTTCTACCTTTGAAGGAAATGGTAGCTTCCAAATTTGTTGATAAAAAATCTGCACCCTCCACTCTATTTTCCATGATCAAGCTTTCATACACCTCTTTCACCACACACATTTCTTGTCCGGAATAAGATCCCATGCCCATCAATCCATCAACCTTTTTTTTTTGGCTCGTGACCCCTTATGACCTCCCACATTTGGTTGCACCATAAATTGCTCCCATTGAAACCATGGCCTTCTCCATATTAGATCCAATTGCCACACCACCCCATTCCATCTCCCTTTACTAATATAGGAGGATTTAAATTTTAAATCTATGAAAGATTTGAATCCTAGAAAGATAAGTCAATAAAAATAATTAAATAGGTAGTTCCGATAAGTTAGGTGTGATGTTTTATAAAATGTTGCCGATTGTCATAAAGATTTTGTGCATTAATAATAATGTGCACCGACGCCACCGATGTGAGCCTGTGAGGCTACCAGTTTTTTTAATACTGAGGAAGGTCAAATTGAACATGGGATAGTACTATTTTTAAATAGTTTATAAATCTAAATTATTTTTGGAGTGACTTTATTTTAACATTGTGAATTTTGCTTCTTTTCAAATATTACTGCTTATTCTTAAAAAAAAATAAAATAAAATAAAGCTGTTCTGTAGTGAAACTTATAAAGCTTCACCTAACATAGGATTGATGTTTCTTATTTCATCATTTATTTAAATTCAAATAAACTTAATTATGGTCATGTTTATAAACAAAAAGGTATAGCAACTTTATGGACAAGATAAACCTTAGCATCGCTTTTTTAAATACTCTTTCAAATTTCAACAAACATGTGGCCATATTATTTTATTTATATATTATTTACGATTGTAACAATTACACAAATACTAATACTTTTTTAAGGTGTAATATATGTGAACATGATGATGGAGCTTCAAAGATGGTACAGTAACTTGTTATTTTATCGAAATTAGAAGTATGAACAATTAACATTGTTTTGTTATAGCATAACTGACAAAGATTAGAAGTAAATAATTTTCATTGAAAAAAATACTATTAATACACCCACCCTATATTTTGATGTATTTTCATCATAATATTTTATTATTATTTATTCCTTAATTAATTACTGTTCAGCAAAATTCGAAATCTTTCTATAGTTTCAGTACAAATATTCAAATACCTATAGTATTTCTTTGACAGAATAACTATAATATTTTCAAATCTTAGTTTATGCTACTTAATTTAGAACTACCTTTTTCACTTTATAATTTAGTATTTTTGGTTAATTGTTAATGACTTGTCCAGCTCAGCGGTACTGTAGTTTGTTTGTGTAAGCTACCTATGTTGACAATAAATCAGCCGTGGAACTCCTACCCTCTCTACCACCATCAGCCAACCATAACAACACTATTGTAATTTAGTACCGTGGGACCCATAATAACCATGAAAACAACTCCAATTCTTTATTTGAGTTCAAAATTATTATGCCACTTTTTCTTTTCTCCTTTATTAGTAGTGTGTTAGATCTACACATTTTTCTCCCTTTTTTTTTTATTTGAAAAAAGAAAAGGCTAGTACACAGAAGAAAGCAACTTTTTTTTTTGGGTAAATATGAATGAAAACGTTGTTAGTTGCTAACTAAAAATTGCTAGTATTCCTAGGTTGTTGTAAGACGGTACTAAAAAAGTCAGAACAAAATTTAGACATGTGCATTCAAAGTTATATATGGTGTATATATTGTTGAGATTACATCTGGATATCACAGAGTACTATATAAACAGGGATGATGAAACTACCTTAGTTGAAACAGGGGTAACCCCCCTAATCTATGAAATATTCTCAATATATATAGGGATACACTAATAAATTATATTTATCCCCTTTACTGCAACTCTCTTTCACATATTTACCGATTTTACGTTAACAAAAGATTTGTTGTTACTTGTCAGTATATTAGGCAAAATTCTTTTTCATTTTAGGATTTCATTTGTTTAATTGATTTTATAGATAATTTTATTAATAAAAAGAACATGCTTTATTTAAAATTTGAATTTCTTTTAATTGGTTTATAAATTATTTGATTTATATTAATATATACATTATGGATAAATGTTAGACAACACCGCAACAATTTTTTATTTAATTTGGATTGCTTGTTTGATTTTAAACTCATTTTCTCATTATTGATATACGTTAGGGAGTAGTTTTATTATGAATTGTTTTTTATTTGTTTTACAAATAATTTTCTAAGAATTTATAATATTTAATAATTGGTAGATAAATTAATTTTAGGTGTAATAAATTAATTCTTATAATGTAGTTGAAGTATGACAACTCAAAGAGCTCTTTATTTCTATGTCAAACTTTAGAAATTTCACTACAAACTTGTAAACTTGATGAACGAAAAAAACAAATGATTATGATTTATTGTCATATTTACTTTCATAATAAGATTTTTAAATTTTATTTCTTATTAAACCTAAATTTTGATAAATATTACTAGTAAAAATTATTCATGGTTGATTTCCCTTACCATATATTCACTCCATTCTACAAAATTAGAGTTATTATTATTATTTTTTAATTTTCATTGTTCACGTTAATATTATAAAGGACATAAGTGAAAAAATAAAATTATTTTAAAACTTCCTTCACGATAATTTTTATGAGAACAAGTGAGTATTAAATTTCTGTCCCCCTAATTAAATTTCCTGGTTCCGTCCTGTATATATATATATATATATATATATATATATATATATGAACGAATTACTTGAATTTGGATGCAACTCATGCCATAAAAAAGATTATGCATAATTTATGAAAAAAATGTAATAACTTCATTTGTTTTCAAACTAATTAATTAATGGTGTCATTTATATATCGGAAAACATTTGTTTGTTTTACATCTTAGGTTTATCTACATTACCCAAAGATCAATTGTTAGACTTATTTATGTTCTATATATTGAAAAAGAAAATTCTTTGCATATGTATATTGAAGACTAATTTTTAATTTTGTTTTCTTAATTTCTCATCATCGACAGCTGTGGGAGTCCCCGTGTCCTTGCCTCCATCAATGAATGAAGGTTCTTTGTCACCAAGTAAGTGTTCCATAAGTTTATATATATTTTGTTCTTAATGTTCTAATGTTGGTTAAAAGCCCTCTCTTGCTTTCTTTCGGAGTTCAGACAATGTAATTATTTCTTTCTTCTTTTTGTAATGAACTTCCTGCTTCCTTTAGATCATGACGACGGTATAAAATGTCATTTATTCAACTTAAGTATAGACATATTTATTTATTTAGTTTTATTTTTTCCCCAAGAAAATTTAAATGAATTCATTAGGGCCGAATGGTTTTAAGTGAGTTTTCCAAATGGACATTTATATATATATATATATATATATACACACACAAGGAAGGGAACTTGACCTTTTAAATATGTAATGTCAAATCAGAACATCTAAACAGAAGTATTGAAACATTTGGGTCCTACGTACAATTGCTCATAATATTCATAACTATTAAATTTGTGAGGTAGAACGACAAATTAACCTTTGTGAAGTTGACCAAAAAAATAAACTTTGCGAGGTCATTCACCATTTCACCCTACAAAAAAAGGATTCATAGTGCATGTGTCTCATTCATTTTAAATTTAATTTCTAATAAGAAAAACATTTTAAACCCATTTCAATAATTTTCTTCAAAAATAGTACTGCAGTTTTTTCCCCCGACCATTCATTGTATATTATGATTTTTAAAAAATAGTTTGTACTCAAAATTAAAGATGGTGTCTTTTTTTTCTTATATATTGAATTTTTTTATTGATAGAAGGCATTGTTCTCTTCAATTCAATGTACAACATTTGTTTGAACCCTTGTTTGAAAAACAAATGAAAGAAACATTGATTTCTTTCAAACTACTTTATTATATGAGTCAATATAGGTATTGCATTGAGACTTGCTACTAGCTAGCTTGAAATTGTCTCGGCGCTAACTTAATTTTGTTTCTAAAAAATATAATGAAAGGTATTGCACCAGGAGCCTCCAATCCTTCAAATACAGGTGCTGCTACTAGTCCTGCTTCTAGTCCTGGTATGTCATTGAACTTGTATGCATTTTATTATTTTCAGCACTTCTATACAAGTAGAGGAATTGTATCATATAAGAACACGAAACTATTATATAATCATATGTCTAATCGATACGAGATCTCTAACTCTTTTGCTTGAAAAAAAATGTAAATATAGACATCTAAAATCCTACATAAGCCTAATAGAGAGAGATCTCTATTACAAACTGATTCCCATCCAAATTCTAAAATAGTAATTCTTATTAAATTATGGCAAGAAAACATCGGAAACCCCAAATAATTGGTTGTGAGGTGGACAGGTTTATCTTTTTGCCTATGTCTCCAAACAAATTTTCTTTTCCTTGAAAAACTTTCATTAAAAGTCAATATAAGATATATTATTTGTTCTAATTGAAAACAAAATCATGCAGGTGGTTCAGGCCCTTCCTCTAATGAAGCTGCTGCCAGCCCTTCTCAAAACAAAAATGGAGTTTCAGCCATTCAAGCCTCTGCTTTGACTAATTTCATTTTTGGCCTTTCCACTCTATTTGTCTCCGTTTTCTTCTGATTTTACACATATTAGTTCTCCGTGTCATTATTTAGTGGATCTTTTTATTTCCTCATTATTTGTATGTTGTGAGCCACTTTTATTAAAGCTTTTGTTGTAATTTTATGCACTGTTGCAATTGTTGCTGTCATTATTAGTAGTGAACCACACACTTTAATTAGGGCCTTCTTGATTGCATTATTTAGCCGAGCTATTCATTTTTTGGTTTTGTATTGTATTTTTTTTCAAGTATAATGTCCTATTTGAACATGACATTGTTGGATAAACTGAGTTCCTTTGATATAGTTGCTTTTTTTAAATCATTGATGGTGATTACGGTGTGGAGTCTAAATTAATTTCGATCCCAGATAATGCATTCAAACAAGTGTTATTGTGTGGAAAGTTAATGATTATTGTTAGTCAAATTGGCTCTAAAATGAATGATGTTTTGCAGAAAAGATAATTTTTGGTTATGTTTGCTTTCAAACATATTTTTTTAATATATTTTAATTGATTAAAATTTATTAAAAATTATAAAGTTTAGTAAACCTCACTAGTTTTTAAAGATTCACATTCTTAACTTTATAGTTTTTAATATATTTTAACCAATAAAAAAATTTAATATAAATGAATGTATCAAAAAAAGTATTACCAATCCTCTTAGAAAAAGGTCTGCACGTAAAGATAAAATAAAAATATAATTTAATTCATAGAAGTTAAAAAGATAAAATTTAAAAGTTGTTATCTACACTAGAAAGTTCGATGCCGAATCACGAGGGTCATGAGTTCCATAAATGATCTGACAGTTCTTAAAACAAAAACACTCCTTTATATTTAAATTCAAGCATATCTTGAAAATTGAGATAACGAGTTACTACTATTATTTTAAAAGTTGAAGGTTTGACTAACTTTTCTGTAATACACAGGAGAAGAAAAAAAATACGATTAGATAAGTTTTTATTCTCTAAATTTTTTAATTTTAGTTTTTAATTTTATAACAAAAATTTAATTTGTTAATGTTTTTTAAATTTTTTAAAAATTTGATTTTTAGTCTTTAAAATAAAAGTTTGACTAGTTAAGATTTTTCAACTTTTTTTCAATTAAGGTTTTGTTTTTAAACTTTTCAAAATTTTTATTTTTAATATCTGAAATCTTATTAAACAAAAAATAATGAATCCAAAATTTTAATTTAAGGATTAAAAATCAAAATTTTTAAAAACTTAAACACCTTAATTGATCAAACAAAAATTTAAGAACTAAAATCTTAATTAATCCAAAAAATAAGAATGAAAATTGAAATAACTTCTGCTAACCAAAATTCAAATAAAATTTTGAAGTAACATGTCACTCACCCAGTGCTCTAATACAACATTTAGTTTAGATGATAGAAATAAAAGAATAAAAATAAAAATTTAAAATCATAATAAAATATAAAAAATATGAAATCCACTTAAATTTACATATTTGTTTTCTATTTCTCTCTTCCTTCCTTGACCAAACAAAGGTTCTCTATGCCCTGTTAATGAGTCATTCATTGTGTGTCCAAATATAAAGATAATTATCTCTTAAAAATCGTTTTTATAAGTGTTTAATTTAAAAAAAAATTGAAATAGAAATAAAGATGATTTTTAAGAGAAAACCGTCTTAATATGTCAACATACAAAGACGATTATCTCTTAAAAAGTAGGTATTTAATTAAAAAAAAGAAAAAAATTGAAATGGAAACAAAGATGATTTTTAAGAGATAACCGTCTTTGTATGTTGACATACGAAGACGAGTTTTCCTTAATAACCGTCTTCGTATGTGTTTTATTTTAAAAAAAATCAACTAAGACGATTTTTTAGAACCATCGTCGAAAGTACCCATTTTCAACGACACGCGCAACAACGAAGATTCAACAACCATCGTCGTATGGGTAAACAACCGTCGTTGTAGGCCTCGCTTGTAGTAGTGTGTCCCTTTTGTAGGTACCCCCTCTCGTTCATCTTGTGGAGCACACCTGCAAATCCTACGGAGGAGATTAAGGAGCTCATCCTGAAGATGGTCTATTATGACTTGAGTCTACTCCAGATTTCGGTAATTACAATTAATAAAAAATTTAAATATTAAATTAATAAATTTAATTATTTAATCTCAATCATTCTCAATTTTGAGAAAGTATTTGTAACATTTTTTTTATAATTCAAGAAAAACAATTATAGCATTTTAAAATAACTAAAATTAGATAATTTAAATTATTAATTTAATTCCAACTATTGCTAGTATGAAGAATATATTTTTAACAATTTTTAAAATAAAAAATTATTTTAATGGTTTTAAATAAGTAATTTAATATTTTTGAAATTAATTATTAAATTCTATTAATTTTTAGTATATTTTGAATTTTAAATATGTCGAATATAAAAATATTATTAGTTATAAATTATAAACTATTATTATAGATTATTA
>PYAF01003926.1:275388-290503 GCA_007407185.1 Glycine tomentella | reverse complement strand
AATTTGATCATTTCACCAACATTAATAAATTTAAATACATAAGATTCAAATTATAAATGAATTTTTTTTATTAAAGAACAAACAAAAAATTTGTTAATTTATCAAGGATTAAAAAAGTGTAAAAACAAAAAAAATATTATTTTATTAAAGAATCAACACAAAATAAAATTTAATGAAAAGTAAATAAAAAAATTAAATATTTATTAGAGATAAAAATATTTTAATCCTGAATTGTATTTTTGATAATTATTTTGATATTAAATTATAAATTCTAGGGATTAATTTATTATTAAATTTTATGCATGATTAATTTATCATATACTTATATTCGATATAAGTTTAAATATTTGATTATTGAAAGATCAATTTTGTCAGGCTCCACTTTTAGGGACATTTTTTTCTAAAAAAAAAGCGTGTGATAATCGGAGTCCGATCCGACCCGTTAGATATATTGCCACTTGGTGCCTGCTGCGGTGGATAGCACCCAAATCTTCCCAACGGAAAATTTGGATTTGGATTTTGCTCTAAACCACAATCTCTGCTTCTGTATCGTTCAGCTTGGACTTTTGGCGTAACGAGGAAGGGGTTATTGTTGAGAAACCCTAGCCTAAACCTAAACCATGGCGCATAGGTTGCTGAGAGACCACGAGGCTGACGGCTGGGAGCGCTCAGATTTCCCCATCATCTGCGAATCCTGCCTCGGCGATAGCCCCTACGTTCGAATGGTTCGTTTCCAATCAACCTTCTTCCATCATTAGTTTTTTATTTTTTTTCAATTATTTGAATGATTGTGTTTTATTTTCGTGAGATTGAATGGGTTATTGATTGTTGTTGTATTGTACGGTTATGAATTGCATGTAGATGATTGTATGATTATGAATCACTTTGCCTATTTATAATAATAATGTTTGTTAGGTGTTTGTTGGGGAATTGAAGGTTGAAGGAACAACTGAGTTTATAAGGTTTTGGTGTATTGAACTTTGTCATATGAGCAGCTATTTAGAATTGAACAGTGAATTTGTGCAATTTGTAAACCTGAGGATGATAATTTTCTAGATGCAAGTGTTAAGTTTATAATGTTTTTTTGTTAGAGGCAGGAGAAGGGTTTTGTTTTCAATTGTGTGAATTGTGAACTTGGAATCTGGAAGTGTTGTACTTGTGGCTTTATTGTTGAGCTTTTTTGACTGAAAGAGAGATTTATGTTTTATTTTTTGCTTTCAGTTTCAGTTGAATTTGAGATTCTAGGAAATAAAAGTCCCCTGGTCCTTTCATTGTTTGGTAATTTAAATCTAACTAATTATTTCATTTTTTTTTTTATCTTGGTAGTGTGGATTCTATGGAACATTAAGTTTGTCAATCACAGAGTAGTTTGAAACTATCATTATATGATCTTGGTGATTTCCTGGTGTACTATGAAAAACTATGGTGATGTGGGAGTCCATGAATGTGCATAGTTATTAATTTTCAGATTTCAGCACGTTTCATTAATGAGATTCTGGGAATCCAATTGGTTGTTTAATTCTTTTTGTTATGTTTATCTTTGGGTGCAGACAAAAGCAGAGTATGACAAGGAGTGCAAGATTTGTACACGGCCATTCACTGTTTTTAGATGGAGACCTGGTCGAGATGCAAGATATAAGAAAACTGAGATTTGTCAGACATGTAGTAAATTGAAAAATGTCTGTCAAGTGTGCCTTCTGGATCTTGAATATGGACTACCAGTTCAAGTTCGAGACTCGGCTCTTAGTATTGATTCCAATGATGCCATTCCAAAGAGTGATGTTAATAGAGAGTATTTTGCTGAAGAGCATGACCGTAGGGTATGTTTTCCTTACGATAAGTCGTATGTTTTTATACTTATAGTCGTGAACCTAATTTATGATTGGAAAATAGTGGTGTTTTGCCATTGTAATTGTTTCAAAAATCAAGATGCTAATCGTTTGCTCCTTGTCTTGGATGACAAATGAGCAGCTCCTGATAACTTAGCTTGATCCTTGAACTTTCTCATAATTTGGGTGTGCTCATCTGCATACTGCACAAACCTATTAGTTGCCTCTTTTTATCTGATTGGCTACACTTGTGTTTATGTTCAAACCCTGACGTTCTTTAACACTCTGATTTGGTTTATTTCAATTCAATTCCTGTTTTGCATAGTTTCCCCCTGAAGCTATCTACCTTATCTGGTCTTGTCCGGATCTTTCTAAAAGAAAAAACTTGATAGTAGTGATGAGTTTTAGTTCAATCCGTAAGTAGTTTGGATTGAATTGTTATTGTTTTGACCTGCATGGTTTTTGTAATATTTGGGAATTTTTTTTAATTACATGCAGAATTCCTCAACCATGGAACTCTGGTTTTAACATTCTTATTTGACAACAGCTATTAAAATTTCAAATTTTCTTTATCGTTTTTTTAATAAAATTGTTCTATTTTGACTCAGTTCTCTTTGGTCATTACTGGATTGAGATCCTTTTACTAAGAATAAAAGTTTGGTGCAGGCTAGAGCTGGTATAGATTATGAATCCTCTTATGGTAAAGTACGCCCAAATGATACTATCCTGAAGCTTCAAAGGACAACTCCATATTACAAAAGAAATCGAGCACATATATGCAGTTTCTACATAAGGGGTGAATGTACCAGAGGAGCTGAGTGCCCTTATAGACATGAGATGCCAGTAACTGGGGAATTGTCTCAACAAAATATTAAAGATCGTTATTATGGGTATGTATGGTTCATACTGACTTCCTTACTTATGACTTACTTGATCTATCTTTCAGTTATTCTTTTTATTCCAATTTAGTATTTCTATGTATTGTTTCATTGGCACTGGGAAGCAACTCAAGATTTTTCATTTCCTTGATGTTGTTGGTTTATTAGGCATTCACTTGGTTCTTTTGTGTCCTTTGTGATGACCTGCTGTGTAGCTAAGAAGATAACAAGCTTGGAGTCCCCCCACACCCCAACAGCGAAGTCATGTGATAGTTCTGCTTGTAGGAGCTTTATTTTGAACAATAATCAAGCCTTATTCCACCAATTGGAGTCAAAACCACTATTTTACATTTACATTTGAGGATCCAAAGTGGGGAAATTTTATTGATTACTAAGTTACTAACTGCCTTTTTATACTACCAATTTTGGGTGTCTTTGTTTCCTTCTGTATGTAGCTAAAGTAATGTGTCTTTAATTGGTTGCTTTTAGTGAAATGGAAGGGCTAATCTTGCTTTCATGGTCCTTAGCCTGTAATTTTTCAGACTTTTATGAACATTTTGTTTGTACTTTTGCTACTTGTCAATATGTATAGTAAGAGATTTATTGACATGGATGAAAGAAGATTCATATTTTACCTTTAATTCTCCATAATGCGGCGCACAGACAGTCAATAGCTATCAAACTGCATATTATGAGGATAACCTATTGGTTTATATGTTTAGTCCATCATGGGTAATTGGGTATAATGATCATTCTATTTCAATCTTGTTAACCTATGCTCTACTTATTCTTATTTTTCTCTGCATGATTTTTAATTGGTAACGTTTATGATATTGTTGCATGCTTTTGACATTTTTAATTTGCTGTTCATGCTTCAAAATGTTCAGGGTGAATGATCCAGTGGCTTTGAAGCTACTTGGCAAGGCAGGAGAGATGTCCACTCTGGAGGCTCCTGAGGATGAGAGCATTAAAACTCTTTATGTTGGTGGACTTGATGCTAGGGTCACTGAGCAGGATTTGCGGGATCACTTCTATGCCCATGGAGAAATTGAATCCATCAAAATGGTTCTCCAACGGGCTTGTGCTTTTATAACATATACAACCAGAGAAGGTGCAGAAAAGGCAGCAGAAGAACTCTCCAACAAACTGGTTATTAAGGGCCTAAGGCTAAAGCTGATGTGGGGCAGGCCTCAGACATCAAAACCCGAGTCTGATGGTTCTGATCAAGCAAGGCAGCAGGCATCTGTAGCTCATAGTGGATTGTTGCCTCGGGCAGTTATATCACAGCAGCAAAACCAGGACCAAAGCCAAGGAATGCTTTACTATAACAATCCACCACCTCCTTCTCAGGAAAGAAGCTACTACCCATCAATGGATCCTCGAAGAATGGGTGCTCTTGTTTCATCCCAAGATGGTCCTCCTGGTGGGCCTTCTGGGTCGGAGGAGAACAAGCCCGGTTTGGAGAAGCAGCAAATGCAACATTTTACCCATCCAATGATGCCTCCTCCACCTGGCCAATATCATCAGTATTATCCACCATATGGTTATATGCCACGACCTCCCCCTTATCATCAATACCCGCCACCTCCATACAATGCTGCAGCGGCTCCATCACAGCCACCAGCTGCAAATCATCCTTATCCACATTCTATGCAGCCAGGTTCTTCATAATCAGGATCTTCACAGGCTGCTTCTGCCCCAAGCTGAAACTGGAACATCCACATCAGGGTCACAGCAGCAATAAGATTGCCCATGTACTGATGTTTCTTGTTATGTTTAATTATTGTTCAAAGTTTTTCCTTAAACTGACCGTGCTGACAGGGAAGATATTTTCACTCAAGCTGTCTATTTACTATCTCTGTTAGCTCAATGGTGATCGCCTTGTGGCTTGAACAAGTTATTTTATGATTTGATTTTGTGCTTTTGTAACACTTGGCTTCCTGGTTAGATCACAGTGATGCTCAGCTTTAGTATATTACTTTGCATTGAATTCTAATGTTACAACTTGTGTTTTGGTATATAGCATTTGGTAAAGATGTTCAATTAATTTTATATACCATCAAATAATTCGTGAAGAATGTAGATAGATTGCTTCTTTTGTGGAAAAGCTTCAATTGGTTCTTCATTGCATGTATTATTAGTTGCTTTTTCGAGAAGTGGGATCGGCACCCAATCAAATATTAGTATTTTTTGATTTGGTTCTTCATATTTTTTGATTTGGTTACAGCACGTTGGTGTGGGCATTCTTAATCTTAATCATGAAGTAATATATGAATGATTAAGATAAGGGTAAATAACTATTTTCGTTTCCGAATGTGTAAAGTGTTGGCAAATTCATCCTTGAAAGATGATAATTTAAATTTTAGTGCTCGAAAGTGTAAAAAATGTGATAAATTCATTCATTCATTAATTTTTGTCCATTAAGTTACCATTGGACGAAAATGACAGTAAGTTACCATTAAATGAAAATGTCAATAATTTTGTTTTGCACCAAAATATCAATAATTTTTCATTGGACCAAAATATCATTAAGTAACCATTTGATCAAAATGTTAGTAATTTTTCATTAGATCAAAATGTCAGTAGTTTTTTGTTGGACCAAAATATCAATACATTTCTTGGACTAATTTGTCAGATCCAAAATTTCGTTTCATTTAAGGGTAAATTTTTCCTCATTTTTTTATTGTTGCAAGCATAAGAATAACATTACAATAATTACTTAAAAAAATAGGATAACAAGCATAAATTAAAAGAAATATAATAAT
The DNA here is from genome assembly GCA_007407185.1 of Glycine tomentella. Lineage (NCBI taxonomy): Eukaryota > Viridiplantae > Streptophyta > Magnoliopsida > Fabales > Fabaceae > Glycine > Glycine tomentella. Next base: position 285,031 of record PYAF01003926.1, on the reverse strand, counting down.
AACCATAATATTAATTAATAAACATAATAATTTGTCACAATAGTGATTGCAAAGAAAAAAAGAAGGTTAAATTATATTTTACCCTTAAATAAAAAGAAATTTTGAGTCTGACAAATTAGTCCGGTAGAAATGTATTGATATTTTGGTCCAACAAAAAATTACTGACATTTTGATCCAATTGAAAATTACTAACATTTTGGTCAAATAATTACTTAATGACATTTTGGTCAAATAGAAACGTATATTTTCATCAAATGGTAACTTACTGATATTTTCGTCCAAAATCTATTTAGCAGCCATGTTGACAATCATTTTTGTGACATTTGTATCCCTCTGTGTCACGTAGGCTCTTTCAATAACGGTAACAAATGGAAGTTAACAAATGGGTGAATTTGTCACACTTTATACACTTTCAAGGACTAAAATTTGAATATTCATCTTTTAAGGACGAATTTGTCAGTGTTCTACACATTCAAGAACGAAAATGACTATTTACCCATAGAATAATGAATACCATTCACTCCTAAACTCTGGATTTGCTTCTTAGTTTACAAAACTTCACATTCATCTTTTTGTCTTTCCACTGTTATAATAATATTTTATTGGATCAGAATTGACTGGCTTTTCTAAACTATGAAAAATGGAATTAATTTTTAGCCTACATGATGAAATATGCTTGTGTAGCTTCAGCCTGTGAATGCGTGTTTCTTCAATTAAAGTAGTCCTCATCTTGGAATAATTTAAACATATTTATAAAATTAGTTTAACGACTAAATGTGTATTCAAGAATCATTGTAATTTTCATTTCAAAGAAACATTTCTTGTGGCTCATTTTCAAAAAAGCTAACGTGACTAATAGTGTGTATGTATATATTTACTCTTCTAAGCTGCTTACAACTAACCATCACTTTGTATGGCCTAAAACGAAACTAAACCATAACCATTCTTCCATGCGCTAGAAGTGAACATTTGCACATCAAAATATGCATACACATGTACATTCCGCTAAGTTCATGTAAATCCCATGGCAAGAGACAAAACACCTTGAATCTCACTTCCCTATTCGTCGTTACCTAAGCAATAACACTTAATGTCAACATCAAAGCTTAGTATAGGCAAAAAGAGCAAAAACATTTAGCTAGAGCTCTTTGAATCTGTTCTTACCAAAATCTGAAAATTTTACGTGTGGGCTAGACGTGGTCTAGGTGGACTCCAAATTCTGCACGTCGGACGGTGATTTGGCTTTGTTTAGGAAAGGGACCTGCAAAACAAAGGAAAAACACTTCGACGCTCAAGTAAGTACATCAATTTATAAAAGAATAACTGAGTGTGAGAACTTAGTATAAGATATAGAGAATGAGTAACTTGAGTAATGCATTCAAGTATTGTGTATGGAGTGAGAATTAAGTGATGAATGATATGTATCCAGAGTGAGTATGAAGTCTATTAGAAAGAACCTGTAAGGTTGTATTTATAGTGTGGAGTGTGGGCTTTGGGCCTTTGTTTATTGATAGTCTGTTGACAACATAATAACAGGTAATAGCATATTGTTATCTAATTTAAATATAAGATAATGTGTACCTTATTGATAATTGTTACTTGTAGATAAATAACAACTTGTAGATAACTTTGTTAAGATATGATATGATAAGTTGGTGGCACCTATTTGAATATCAAAGCATATTTGATATGCTGTTAATAAGGAGATAATATTGTTGGTGTCGATGCTCCTATAGCAGATAGGTGTTCGCGCTCCTGTAGCAGGGCTGACATGGAGGGCGGACATGTGTGTCCGGGTTGACACTTGGAGAACGAATCAACACTATTATTAATGCTGACGTAGAGGGTGTTCACGTGAACGGTGATCTTGTCATGATGGTCACGTGTAATTTTACCATATTTAAGAACAAATTCTTAAATAATCGATAAAACTTGTGTTTCTTACCTCTAAAACGACAAGGAAGGCTAGAGGACAACTTTCCCAAGATTGAATGTCCTTAAAACGCCTTCTTTCCTCTCCAAAATCAAACTTTGTGAAGTTTCCTAGAGAAAATGATCTCTCGGTTTGATGGTTTTCAAGGAAAATGGAGGTTGGAATCTAGCTCATTGGATGATTTCCTTCAACTTTCATGTTAGAAGTGAAGTGTTTTGGTCAAGGAATGAGTGGGTGTGAAGCTTCTCTCCCTTGTTAATGGTGGAAATGGAGCAAGGAAGAAGAAGGTTATGTTTTTGGCCCAAAATGAGAAAGAAACGTCGATTTTAAGTGACCAGCCTGCGTCCCCGCTCTAACGACGCTATTCTGGCGCTACTGGTGCTAAATTCCAGAGGTCTGGATGTGCTCCTGGCGCTAACCGCGCCACTCTAGCGCTAACCGCGCCAAATTCCTGAGAAAAATAGTCTTTTGGTGCACTCTGGAGCTAATGGCGCCACGTCTGGCGCCGTAGCTAGTGCTATTCGTGCCGGGAACTAGAGGCCTCACCAAATTTTATTCATTTTTTTCTTAGTCTCGATCATTATATTCACCCCACCTTTTTAAGAATTTTGACACAAAATTCCAAACCATATCTATTAAGCAACTCGAGGTACGATTGCAAAAGCTCTTGCTCTCACATTTTTGCAATAAAGTATTTTTAGAGTTCTGAAAATTACCTTTAAGTTCTCCTTTAAGTAGATAGACAGCAGTCCTTTACAATTTACATATTTGAGGTAAAGGGTTAGCATGTGCCCTTGCGTAGAACTGACTGGAAGTCTGAAATAGAGAATGTGTAATCTAGCAACTTGTCATCTAGACCAGCTGACACGTAACTGTTCATGTAGTTATATGTATTCAAGATGAACAAGTGCTTTGCTAGGTTCATATCTAATCAGTTTATTAGGACAAAATTTAAAACCCAATTCTATAAAACTGTTAAATTATTGTTCATGGGATTTACCAAATGTCATATATTATATAGTACAATATTCAATTTCAAGAGAGAAAAAAGGGGTCATGGTTCTACAATGAAGGTGAGGGAAATCTAACAAGAATTCCAGAGTGAGTTTTGCTTACTCCCATATATCTCTGCACGAGTTCCTATTAGTCACCAACTCCAAGTGTCTCCAGCTCTCCTTCGTGGCTGTTATGTCATTTTCAGCCTTCTGGTTATTTTTTTGATACTGAAGAAATATTGAATCAATCACTTGTTTCTCAACGTACAGTAACAATTTTAGATCAATCATAGTATAACAGAAAGAATGGCAGAATTCGTTTCAAATATGGGATCAAAGTCGTTATGAAATTTTCCAAATTTTTAAACTTCCACCAGTATGGGATCAAACATTTCATTGATATCTTCTATGCAATTCTCCAAATAAACAACCCCGATTATTTCAATCTAACACATGCACCGCAATATATTTAACATCAAACTAACTGAAAAATTCAATCAACAATCAATGTTAAACACCAACCAAGTTTGCTTCATATGCATATGCCAGTAATCTTTTTCGCACAACCATCTTCAAAATTACCCTTTGTTCTACTTGCTTCCCTCCCATTTATCGACAAACAATTCTGGCCGCTAACAAATCCTAAACACTAATTTAACAATAATTTCTTCTCTCTTTATCTCTGCACGTGTCAAGTAGGATATGGGTGTCCAGCCATCAATTTTTCTACCTTTTATTTATAATAGGACTTATTAGCAATATGCAAAAAATTATTCAATTGACCACCACCACCTATACAAGTATCTAATCAATAATCTTAACCGTTCAATTTTGGTAAAAAGCAAATAATGCAGGTATTCTGCCCTTCTAACCAAATGGAGGCTATTTTTTTTTTAAAATAAATTGCGGGGTAGTTACAAAATCATGAAAATCAAGGGCATTGGTTAAAAAAAGGTCTTTATTAAAAAGAAGGGAAAAGCCCTTTATCTATCTGTATCGGATTTGAATCCATGTTGCCTATTTCTTAAGAGTGAACTAACTCAACTAAGCATCTTACTGAAAGTAGCATGAATTGGACCTTCCTCTTTTTCTTACTTAGATAGAGGAGAGAGCACGTAAGACTTTCTCACACGGATAAAAAACCATCAATGAGCAAACTTGGAAATTATGAAGTGAGAGAGGAAGCAAAGTCAGGACCGATATACATATGCATGAATTAAATATTATTTTATAACTTTCAATTAAATAATATTTTTTAAAAATTCACTTTTGGATTGAAAGTTCTTTTCACATTGATCAAATATGTAAAATTTTATATTAATTCAAAATCATTTGTTAGTTGATTTTAATTAAATTAGTTGATTTTAATTAATATTGTCATAGAATTAAATAATTTCATTAAGTAATGATTGTATTTAATATTTGTTCATAATTAAAGGAATATTTTTTTCCACTAATGTGTGTAACTTAAAATGTTAATAGGTCAATGAATATAACAACTTATGAAATGTTTAGTGTCTTATGAATAAACTTCACGATAAATTAGGATTAAAAAAAGTATAATAAACACATTTTTTTACTGTGAAAAAAATACATTCGAGAATGAGTGTATATTTCTATAATTAGAACAAAAGAAATGTATATATTTTTTTATATATAAAGAATTAAAGATGGTATTATTTTTTTACTAGATATAGTTATTTTTAATTTTATTTATAAAAAATATTAGATATATAATATATTAAAGTTATTTTTTATGCATGAAAAATTTAAAATTCATGCATTAATTTTTTTTCTTGGTCTCCCTCGAGCCAAATTTCTGGCTCAATCTCTGCATTTTAGAATGTAATTTACATTCTGGTTGATTTTTGAAAAGTTCAAAAATATAAAATTATATTTTAAATTAGGCTTTCTAGAAGGTTAAAAAGGTGCAGGAAGTAATTGCCCAAAATAGTTTGGGTGATTCAATATGTATAACTCAATTCACATAACTTGTGAATCCAATGAGTCAAAGAATGAGTTGGATTGAGTTGACTATCAAGTTGGTTTGTTTTTCTTAGTTCATTTTTTTTATAGATTGATTAGTTAATTATTGTTTTGTTGGACAAAAATATATTATGAAGTATTATAAATTTCATGTTATTTTGTTGCTTTATTCAACATTTATTTAACTTGTAGTATTAGTTTCTAAAAAGAATTTGTGGAAAGACAATTTAGTAAGATAATGTTCTAGTGTATGTGATATTAAAGTATTTATATTTACTTATTTATTTGATAGGTCAACGAGTCATTTATTTTAAACAAAAATTGGTAGATTAACCTAATCCAATTTATAACCCACCATAGTTTCAATTGGGCTGATATTTGCAACCCAATCATAAAACAAGTCTAACCTAATCAACCATTTTTTTTTTGGCAAGTTAAGCGTATATTGGTTTAGTTAAGCATATATTGTCTCTCAATCTTACTCTCTCTTTACTCCCTTTTTTCTTTTACGCCTTCCCTTCTCTCCCTTTCATTTTCTATTTTATTTCCTCTCTTTCACACTTTTATTTTTCTCCCATTCCATCGAGAAAATATTAAATAGCTCCAAATCACGATGTGTCCATGCTCCTTGTCAATCTCAATGTAACATGTATTCAAGTTTTTCAATTTACAAGAACAAATTAATAATACTCAATTAATTTATACCATGATGATCCCAAACCACTTAATTAATAATTTTTCATCCTCGTCTTTTCCTTTTCTACACTCTATCTCTTTCCTCCCCTTTCTTTCTCTTCAACACCCTCTTTGTTTTTGTTCCTTCTCTTTCATCTATCTCTTCTACATTCCTCTCTTTGACTCTTTCCCAACTCTCTATGTTCCTCACCTTTCTTTTGCACCATTCCTTCCTTTACCCTCTCCTTTCTTTCTATTTCACATGCTTTTTTTTACTCTTTTCCACGACTAGTTTCTTCCTTTCTCTCTACATACCTTTCTCCATCTCATATTTTTTCCCTCACACTTCTCCCCTTCTCTCTCATCCTCTTCCATCTCTTCCTCATTTGCCTCTATCCCTATCTATTACCAACTAATTTTTTTTGTGGTCACATGATACAAATTTATATTTTTATTAATAAAATTCTATTATGATATATTTACTTGTATTTTGGGGGCATTTAGGTTGTCAAAGATTCGAATACTTGAAAGTACTTTTAAGTTGTTGAATATCCGAAGTACTTTGCCTAAGGATACATGAGGACGAGGTCTTGGACACTTGCATGACCAAATACATATATTTGAATAATTGAATAATTGAATACACAAGAATGCCTCAACCTATAACAGATCATAAAGATATAATAATAAGGATTATTCATATAATTATTGTCATAATGATAAATAAATCTAGATTAACCAAAATGGTAATCATGAATAAGGTCCATGGATCCAGAGGTCCACAAAGGTAGTATAAAAATGGATTAGATTCTTGAGGCAAATTAACTATCAATTCTCATTCATTGCATTCATTTCTCTTAACTTCAAATTATCTTGAGCATTAAAGTGTATTTTTTTTTTTTTGCAGATACATCTCTTCTTAAGCATCCGAGAGATAGAAGACACATCTCATTGACTTAGGAGGCTAAGAACTTGGATGTGAGTTGTCAATGTCATTATACACACACAAAAAGAAAATAGCCTCAACGTTTGATTTTGTATTTATTGATTATCTACGAAAAATAATTTAATTAACCATATAATTCTTATGCAGAGTTTTATAAATTTGAAACTATTATTTAAATTTTACATTGAATGAAAATTAAATTATTTTATTAAAAATTAAAATAAAGAGAATTTAAATTACTTAATCCAGATAAAATATTTTAAAAATGAAAAAAAAAACTCAATTAAAATAATTAAATTTTCATACATTTCAAATTATCTGTGTATGAGAATGCGTACCTGCAAGTTCCCTTCGTAATGCCAATTGGGATTCATCGACATATTAGACACTCTGAGCTATTGTTTGGCTCTGTTTATTTAATTTGGTAGATTCGCATTAGCCAAAGCAAGCCAATAGCAATCAATTTCAAATTCAATAATATCTTTGTTTTAATCAAACCTTATCAATACCCAATTTTTCATTTGTAGAAATTTTGAACACCTTTAAGTGGTCAATTGATACATTTATTGGAAAATAATGAAATAAATAATACGGGAATAACTGTATGCACACTCTTTTAACTTCAACACAATGTTACAAAGACCAAAGAAATTGGCAAAGCTACAGGAGTAATAACAATCTTCTCTTCTGTTTCTTGAACAAGTTTCTTTAATTTAGACCCCTTAACTAATAATCATACTAAAAAGAGAAAAAGAAGATGTTTGATTAATTTAGGAAGCAATTGGTGCCACTTTAGGCACATGAAGAGGAAACTCATGAATCTCATCCATCCAAGGATTTTTCTCCTTAGCAGGATTGATGGTCCTCAAAGCCCTCCACACAGCACTGTTGCACTTAAACCCTGACCCAAATGCAATCTGCCAAGTCCTGTCACCTTTCTTGATCCTCCCTTTGGCTTCAGTGTAGGCCAATTCATACCACAAGGAACTGCTAGAAGTGTTACCAAACCTATATAGTGTCATCCTTGAGGGCTCCATGTGCCAATCAGAGAGCTCAAGATTCTTCTCCAACTCATCCAACACTGCCCTCCCTCCAGCATGAATGCAAAAATGCTCAAAGGCCAACTTGAAATCTGGGATGTATGGTTTTATCTTCATCTTGAACACTTTCCTAGCTACCAATGTGGCAAAGAAAAGAAGCTGTTCTGACATTGGGAGGACCAAGGGTCCTAGTGTTGTGATGTTGGTCTTTAGGGCTTCTCCTGCCACAGCCATTAGGTCTTTTGAGAGTGCCACACCAATTCTCTTTGTCTCATCTTCTTCTTGGAAGACACAGCCGTAGGACTTGTCATCTGCTCCTTTGTGAGTCCGCACTGTGTGGACTAGTTGGTATTTAGCGCGGCAGCTGTCGGCGGAGCGGTTGGAGAGGAGGATGGCTGCTCCTCCCATTCTGAAGAGACAGTTTGAGACTAGCATTGACCGGTTGTTGCCGAAATACCAGTTCAGAGTGATGTTCTCCATGCTCACTACCAAGGCATAAGAGTTGGGATGGACCTGTGTATTGCATAGTTTATCACAATATATGTCAATAGTGAATCAATATATATAGTGTTTAATTCACAACAGTGTATAGATTATTTACTCACAAATATATACCTGATTGCCTTAGCTCTTAATTAACTAATACAAGAATCAAATGAGATGCACAAAACTATCAATGGAAAACTTTAATTTGGTCCAATCATTATAGATTATGAAAGAGGATAATTATGGATATATATGGATTAGATATATGTCCTCACATATTAAGGTGATGAGTGATTAATTTCAACAACTTTGGTTTCCCTAACTAGGTAACTTGTAAGACATGGCTAGAGAAATAAAAGAAAAGGGTCCATATCTTTGGGAGGGTATTGAATAGGTTGGCTAACCTAACAAAACTGCCAACAACCTGTACTGTGAATACGGAGCTGTCATAAAGTGTATCAATATAATTTATTAGACATGCTATAAAATTTGGCTCCATTAATTCCCCGTGGGTGGCAATGGCCATGCACCATGTCCTCGCCAGGAAGCAAATTAAGCAAATTAAAGTAATAAATTACAAGTACTACATACTAGCTAGTTGGGAATTGATGTTACATATACTAATTACTCCATAAGGATTGTAAATTTTATGTGTATAACATACTTTATACACTTTAAGGGCTCCACACATTTAACCTTGATCGTGTCATGTGAAATTTAAACATAAATTCTGGATGAAATGCGATTTTTGAGGTAACGTTATATATCTATGCAAAACATCAAATGTGTTGTATGTATGTATAGGCACAACCTATATGATAAGAAATTATTAAATCTTTCGGCAGTATATATTTCTGGATGAAATTATTTTTCACATGACAAATAGTTAAATTTATTAAATTTTTTTCCTAGATTAAAGATCACATATATCATTATTTAACCCACTGAGTCAGATTAATTTTGATAACGGTACATAAATGTTTTTGATCCAAAAACACTTTAAATTAAAAAATTCAATTAGGTATCACAAATATTGATCATGATAATGAGAACTATGGACACTTAATATCTCATATTATATATTAAAATTGACAAACCTGGAGGAGGTGCTTGGCAAGGTCAATAGAGATAAGGCCAGCACTGCAACCCATGCCACCAAGATTATAACTCAAAACATTCCCTCTCAACTTGTAGTGATTGACAATCATGGCAGAGAGTGAAGGTGTGGGGTTGAACAAGCTGCAATTGACCACCAAGATCCCAATATCCTTAGCCTTCACCCCAGTCTTTGCCAGCAGCTGGTCAATTGCTCCAAACATCACTTCCTCAGCCTCCTTCCTGGCCGCCTCCATGCACGGTCGCGGCGGCAAACTCAAGATTGCCGGCGGAAGATACGTCTTCTGCCCCAAACCAGACCTCTCAAGGATCTTCTTCTGAAAGGACAAGTTCTCCTCCGAGAATGACCCTGTGAGACCAGACCTCTCCACGAAAATCTCCCTTGTACACGTGCAATCCACGTCAGGCTTGTAGCATGCAAAATCTACTAAGTACACCCCCCTTGGACGGGTCATGAAGTAGAGGG
>PYAF01003926.1:238229-271195 GCA_007407185.1 Glycine tomentella | reverse complement strand
TTCATACGACTTCTACTTTAAAAAAAAAATAGGAAGTCGTATTATATTAAACGACTTCCGAAATAAAATTAAAAAAATAAAATATAATTGAATTCTTATAATTATATACGACTTATTTAATAAAAAAAATGAAAGTCGTATATTTTGTCACGATTTTACTTTACGACTTTAAAGTCATAAATTAAAAATTATAGTAATTTAAAAGTCGTAAGAAGTTATACGATTTTAAAGGAATAAAATTAAAAAAGTAAAGTCATAAAATTATTTACGACCTTCTTTTTATAAGTTGTAAAAAAATTCATGACTGTAAATTTTTTAAAAACCACCCCCAATCAGTAATTTGTAAAAAAAATTACCCCCTTTACGTAAAAAAAACCCTTCCTAAATTGTAACTGAAATTCGTGTAAATATAGATTTACGAGAAAAAAAATACAATAAGCCTAATATTATTGTCATTTAGCATTTCAAAATAATTACTTTGAAAAAAAAATTAAAAAAATTATGATAAAAATTAAAAATGTTATAAAAATATCGTTAGAAAATAAAATACAAATAACTTCTTAGGAACTAGGACAAAAAAAAAATGCGTACGAATAAAAAAATTAAGTAAATTAATTTTTGGATTAAAATAGTGACAAGTGTGAGATATCCATTATTTGACTTTTTCTCTCTATCTGCTGTCTATCTCTGGAATGCGTGCTTGAATCCAATTCATCAATTGACACCTTCATTCAACAAACTCTCAACTATTTATCTCTTAAATGCATAAGCTTCCCACCAAACAACTACCAATGGCCAACTCTAGTTGTTGCAGCGTGTGAACCTCATTTCACATTTCTGCGGGCAAATCCTTAAAAATAAATAAATAAATAAATACTAAGTCTTGTATAGAGACGTTTTTGGGCATATAAGATTATTCACAGTGAGGTTCATACTTACATAGGGAAATTATAATTGTTGGAAAGCATGCCTCACACGAAACAATCTGCCATATATCACTTTCCCCTTCTTTATTTATCATAATATCTCATTATTATTTTTTTTGAAGATTTAATATCTCATTAGTCATATATTGCATTTGGTCCGATATATTTTCAAGAGATATTAATGCTCTAGAGTGCAATTATTTGATTTGCTTCCTAGCTACCATAATGTTTATATCCGGTGAAAGCGAGATAAAATATATTTTCTTGTATATACATATGATGTATATAGGGTTATCAAGTAAGAATAATATAGGGTGTATCAACTATCAATTAAGAATAATTTATCTTCTAATAAAAGTAAGAATAATTTATATTTTAACTCATTTTAAGAACGTAAGAATGTTATAACTATATATAAAGTTTAACATTAAAAACTATTTAATGATCGCATAAGTATACTTAAAAATATATACACCATAATGCAATTGTTTCTTAACTCCAGAGTATCCTAGCTAGTCCAAAATTAAAGGAACAAAATGCTCTGCAGTTTAAAATTAAACCACAAAAAACGCAGTAAATGTTTAATCGTAGATAAATTTTTAAGTATGCAGTGATAATTTGTTTTTCCAAATGAATGTAAAACCGTTAAATAAGAATTGCACCACAATGGAGTTGATTGTTAATTTGTTTATCAAATAAATGCAAAACCGTTAAATAAGAACTGAACCACTATGGAGTACGTAGTTTATTAACTCGAGAAGATCCTAGTCCACAAGATGCTCTGCAGTTTGAAATTAAATTGCATGAAACACTGTCAATTAACGTTTAACGGTAGATAATTTTTTAAGTATGTTGATGGTTTTTCTCAAACAAATGCTAAGACCGTAAAAATGTTAAAATAAGAAATGCATCACTATATATAGTAGTTGCATGTTTCTTAATAACTACGGAGGACCTTAATTACGTTCTATGTTAATATTAACCCAATGTAATAAGCGGGAGAACACAAGTTCATTCTCGCAGAATCGCTACCAAAATCATGAGTTCCAGTTCCTTTCTTCTAAATTGTATGCATTCTTTTCCTTTTGACTTCAGGTAATTTATAATCCTATGGTGCATTTAGTTTAATTTATAATATATTAACATTATGTCAAAATTAACTTTGGATCAAGATAGGTCAATGGGACCTATCAGATCATAAACACCCCTGACAAAAATAGAAAATGCAAAAAAGGAGAATGTTTTTCTAAAATCTCGTTCAATATTTTAAATGTAATATTTTAATTTTATCCTAACACAATTTATATTAAAAAATTACATACAATATTAATAGATTTACTATTTAAATTATTTTATGAGAGGGTAATATTTTCATTTGTAAGTGAAAGATTAATTTATTCCTATTAATTAAAATTATTTATCCATGCATGCATGCATTTACATTAAACAAAGTTTTTTTTTTTCATGTATAATGGTCACATTGAAAATCGATCCTAAATCTTTATACATCTGTCTCAAACTTTCGTCACTAGGTCAATCCTTCTGAATTTTACATTAGAAAAAGATAATTCTTGTTCTATTTGTACTATATAATTGTTGGTACTCATGGAATGATAAATAACTTATTGATATGAAATATTAAACTCTCGTATATGAGTTTATTAAAATCAAAACTATGACGTGCATATAATTTTTACTGACATTTCATTGATTTCAGGACCAGCAAATAGTTTGACGTACGGTTTGCCAGGGAGGAGGAAATTGTTCAAATAATAAAAAGTGTTTATTTTTTTGGCTTTAACAAGGGTGGCGGTGTTTGCATTCAAAATCAATGTTGCTGCACAAAAGATGGCTCTAGTTAGATACTTTTTAAATCAGTGTTTTCTCACTGTGTTAGTAACACATATTTTCATTAAAAAAAAGTAGAAATATAAATGAAGTGTTTAATTTAAAGTAATATTGTTATACAATTTTATGATTAATAAACAATAAAATGCGATATGAATAGTGGATTAAATTAAATTTTAATCTTGATCACATGACTTATATTTACTAAAAGAGGTTGAATTTAATTAGCATAATAGACTAATCACTTACATTACGTCGAATCAAGATTTAAATTATTTATATGATAATTTGATTTGTGAAATAGACCTACACCCTTTACGACGGCAGCTAAATAACTATACACTAACAGACATGCAATGCAACAGGTAATAGAGGGTCCAAAACTCCACATATATAGCACTACACGTTTGCTTTAACCCCACTTCAAATTAATTTGAAAGAAACACGGGGCCTTTCTGAATGAATGTTCGTTACTGCTTTGACTTTTGAAACATATAGCTAGCATGTCGTAGACATACTAGCTGTACATGTTGCTCTAAGTCCTGGGTTTTGTAGCTGTAATGCTGTCATTGAGAATTGTCCAACGTGGTATGTTTGTAAATGGTGGAGGACTTGAAATCAATTTTGGATTTAGGAAACGTCATTTAGAATATATATTTGATTTGTAGTTGTAAAATTATATTTGAGTTAAAAGTCATTTTTTAATAGATCAGGAGTCTTTTTTTATTTTTTGTTCATTTTGTTTTTATCCATTAGATTACATTAGAATATGTGTCATAATATTTCAACTGCAAACTAAAGTGAAAGAAAATGTTTTATTGTTCGAATTTACCAATGATTTTGTTCCTGGGTACATTTGACTAAAAGCAAGAATATGTAATTTTGACTTGAGTTAGAATTTTATATTAAATTTTATCAAAAGTTTGTTTTTAAGATAAAAGTTTTTAAATGTAACTCATTTTACTTCAAAATCAATTTTAATTGAAAATTGTAAATTTAAAGTCATATAAAATTAAGTTTCTAAGTGCTCACTCAAATGGACAATAATAGTCATTACTCTTTTACTGTTGGTTTCATAACACAAAATGTCACATTCAAATTTCAATGATTGAGAAGACATCAACAACAAACCATAAAGGCAGGAGCAAAAGAATAGACACTTTTCTTACTGCTAGCTCCTCACTTGTCTTACGGGAGGGCCTTAATAAAGAGACTCGTTGACTTGTTATTATCGGCTTCAATTAAAATTTTGAGTATTTTAATTTAGTATTTAATTAAAATATACTAATAACATAAAATTGTAGTGAATCACACTATTTATTTAATAAGTCTCTCTCCTAATTTAGAAATAAAACTCATTAAAATTTATAATTTTTAATAAATTCTAACCAATAGTTGAGAGAATATTAGAAAGAGAGTATAGAAAAGAGTGTTGTTAGCTCTCTTTCATACCTAAATGCATAACTAAATTTATAATTACATTTTAATGTTAATAAGGATTTTTTGTTAAAAATATAAATTATCATAATAATTTATGTAATTAATAGTCTTTATAAATGTATGCATTACATCAAAAGATAAGCAATAGGAAATAGATAAAGTCCTATTTTGTCTCAACCAGTTCAGTTGAGCTGTTGAGTTGTTGTATTACACTATTACATCAATTGGCTTTATTAGAAAAAGTAGCACATGCCTTATCTTTTCGGATATAATGGTAAGCTAACAGTTTCTTCAATCCACCTTCCACCATTCATTATGACTAGTGTCAAGTATAGAGAAAAGGGGAATTGATTCCCTCAAGTTCAATTTTAACATGACCATGTCATGAAATTTTTTTTGTTCATCTCTCTCTTCATAGAAGTTAAATAGGTGGGATCATATTAAAATTTGTGTACCTTTAAGATGAAGGATAATGTATGAATTCCCTCCTACTTCTTGCCTGTATTGGGTTGAAGCTTGGTCCCTGGCTAAACATTTGCTTTAATAACTAGATAGATCAGCAAGTTCATCATATTTGAGATTGAAAATTTAAAAATATGGGAGGAACATATGCTGCATTTAATGAATTAAATAGACATAGAGGCTTGGGAATGTAACTACAAATTGCTCAACTTTATTTCTTTTCAAAAAGTACAGTTGATCCACTCCTGAGTTATTTTGAAAATGCTACGGAATTTAAAGTAGCAAAAATAATGCAGAGAAGTGGTAAACAAATAGAACAAACTACACATAATGAACTTCAAGAGGGACTTGATATTGAAGAATTGGCCATTTGGTCAGCACCAAGATATACAAACTCAGTGGATTGCAGATAACTAGTTGAATTGACAACTTCCCAATAAGTTAAGAGAAGTATAGAAAGATTTTGGAGCAAATCAATTTTAAGTAATAACTCTTGGGCATAGAACATAATTTTTTTTGTTTTCACTCCAGAACTCCAGAAATGAAGATGATGACGACTTTGAATAGCGTTCAAGCAATGACAGTACACTGGCAGCCTTTCTCCTTAGGTGCCATCCCCATATACATTGATGCCAGTCAGACCAAGTAGACGTAACCTAGCCGTTGTTCCATAGTATTCAACCATTTCCTTTGACACAAACACCTTCTCCGAGAGTCCTATAGCTTCTAATTTGAGAGAATCAGTTCCCCAATTCAAAATTTCCAGTAAGGGTCTCATTGCATTTGACTCATGCAACACACGAGATCCACTTTGGGGAAAGTCTTCCAAAACCAACGCGGAAAGAGTCTGTATAGCTTTATAAGCAGTTGCATGAACCTCCCCATGTAACAGCCTTATCAAGCCCGGCAAAGCATTTGCTTCCAACAGACAAAATGTGGAACTCACACTGCATACACTCCCATGTGCTGAACATAAAGGGACTTTTGATGGTCTAAAACACCACCAACGAGTGCAACCGGTTCATTTGGAAATAGCTATGAGCTTTGGAGTGCTCATAGAAAGATCACCCATGAATGCTGCTGCTCTTGCCTTTGCTGTTACTGAACCGGTGTTGAGAAAATTTACAAGCAAAGGATATAGTCCTCGTTTAACCAAATCACGTTGTGACTCGATATTTGTGGGGTCTGTGAACCTGAAGAGGGCACTGAGAGCATTTTCTTTTGCTTCCATTGTACCATTTTTTAAAATGCTTACGATTGCATCAAGGCCTCCCAGGTTAATCAACTCCATTGTGAGTTCTCGTTCCGATTTTGGAAGGTTGGATAGTAAACCAGCAGCAGCCATTTGCACATCATCATTGTCGTCATTCTCAAGAAACCCAACTAAAGCTTCTAGTCTTCTTGGCCTGAAGAGGTATTCAACTACTCCTTCTGGTTCATGTTGGCGATGATGTTTTCTAACTCAAGTTCATTCCCTTCTCCATCAACTAAGAAATCAATTCCATCATCATCTGAAGCTAGCTTCTCAAGGATTTCACAACATTTAATGGTAATGAAGGACCGCATCCTGCATGAGAACATCAAATCTAAAACAAGAGGCACACCTCCAGATGCTGCAATAATCCCCTTATTGGCATGCAATCTTGCTAGTTTAACCAGGGCTGACAATGACAGTTCTTTAGATTCAATGCTGCCAGATAGCATTTCTAGCAAAGGAAGTATAACTCCTTGCTCGCCAAGGAGTTTCAAGTTCAAATCTTTCAACTCCAAATTAACTATGACTCTCGCCATTGACATTCTTGAAGACTCCGATCCTTGGAAGACAAAGAAGGACATATAACTCAATTTAGTAAACTTTCTGTCAAAAGGACTGTAATAAATCAGGCAGAATTGCTTTATTTGGTACACAGTACACCAAATATTTTTAAGATACAAATTAGAAGGGGAAAAACTGCCCAAATTTGACTACGTACACAACATAGCAGAGGAATCACTATGCATCATAAAATTTAGAAAGTATATGAACAAATTAGCCTGTGATTTCAAGCAAGTCAATTTTATCATACATGACACATTTTTAACCCTGAAGATTTTGACATGGCTTTTTAAGGAAATATTGACATTGATGATTTTTCTCCAAAGCTAGGATGCATCATTAAGGAAATGGAATAGGAAGGTGATCTAATACTACTTCCTATGATACAAGGGTATTTATCGTTGCTTTTACTGAAGTTTTTCATGAACGTCAATTTTACTGAAGTTAATAATTGAAGAAATTTTTATTTCCTCAGCTAGCTATAAACCAAGGCATCCTTGTATTCTCTGTCATTGCACTGACAAAAATATATCCAGTACACCAAAAATGTTAACTGCATGATCACATCACAATAAAGATAAACTAAAAAAGAATTTATCCTTTTACCTTGAATCATGCTATCAGTAAGAGGTTTGTACCAGCCAAACTATGCAGCAACTGAAATATTTTCCTTGTCTATCTCAGAAAGCTCCATCAAAATCTTTTCTGAAACCCCAGCTGAATCCTTTACAGGATCCTTTTGAAGAGTAACAATGTAAGAAACTGCACCAGGATGATCAGAGAGTTTTTTGCAGAAGCTTTTATTCCAACCAGATCGGTCTTGAAGTAACTCATATAGCAAATCAATTGCTTCCTTTGAAATTCTAGAGTCACTCCCTAAGCAGGAAATAATGTGATACCAACCTTGAGATTCAACCACTTTTTCCTATAAAATTTTATGCAAAAGTTTAGTTTAAATTGGTATTCAAGATTGCAGGTATATAAACAGAAATTTAAGACTCGGGAATAGATGAATTTCAATGGTAAAACTGGTCCACTTCCCATTCATGAACAGAATGAGATGAACCTCTTAACATAAAAATTAGTACCATCAAGTCAGTGAACCAGACTAAACAACAAATAACTCCTTTAAAAGTGTTATGCTCAGGAAGATATAACCAACAGCATATTCAAGGAAACACACCCACACATTTTAACCCATAAACTACAAGAACCTAGGTGGCAGTGGATGATATAAATGAAGCAAGGAAAAAGACGTGAATAATATTAGAAGAATGCTGCCTAGACCTCGGTGCAGCACATGTATTGCTTACCTTGTTTCTTGCATGCCCTTCTACAGAATCCTTCAAAGTAATCAAGATCTTCATCTTGGCATCTGTGGAATCAGATTCCCCAAGGATAGAAATAATAATATCAGTAAGCTCTCCTATAGAAATCCAATCTTTGTTAATGGAATTCTCTCTTATGAGAGCCTGAATTTGGCTCAGAGATTCTTGCACTAATAAGTCAGAATTGGATAATAGGCTTTCCTTGATAGACCTTATTCCAAAGCAGTGATTGACTTCTCTCCACTCTTCAATGGATTCTCTTAATCGAACATTGGATCTCAAGGTAGTATCTTCAAGAACCTCTTTTGTTTCAGGGTCAGTCCTGTTTCCATCATCAAACCAAGCTTCAATGGTGGATCTCTCACATGTAGTACTGGTGCAAAGGCTGACAGGATCTACCATAATAGCTCCAGTTATGGGACAAAAGAAAGAATTAAGTGGTCGGATATATTTTTCCCTTGAATCATATCTCTCAATTACCTGAACCCTTTTAAAGTATTGCTTCTTAACTTCTTCATAATCCCTTGCAGCATCAGCTCGAGATAGTAGCTCAATGGTCTGCTCCAAAAAAATAAACTCAGCTTTTTCTTTCCTGGTGGTTGCTTCTTCCCTTTCCTGCCTAATGCTGGCTAGCTCTTTGCTTACCTCTGAAGGCTCCACCGGCACCCCAACTGCCCTTCCTATTTCCTCAAGCACGCCATTTGCAAAAGCCTGATCAAGTTTCTGCTCCCTAATTCCATGGTTCAACTTGTCAACAATTTGAAGCTGATATTGTGAAGCCTCAAACTCCACCGTTTGCATTTCATTCTGTAACCTGTTAATCTGATCAGAAATTCTTGACAGGACTTCAGTGCTTGCAATGGACAGTGCAGCCAGAGACCTTCCAATGTCCCTTGTGACTTGTTCAACTTCCTTGACTATGTATCTACACCTCAACAGCAGCTAGAAGCGGCCACGGTTCCTGTACTTCTCAACCAAATTATTCACCTTTTTGACATCTGATTCAAGAGACTCCAGAGCAACCCTTGCAGCTTCAGACTCATTCAAGTCCTGAAGCTGCAATTCCTTTAGGACTGGTGCAATATCAAGCAGGTGTTTTGAAAGGACCTTGAAACTTTCTTTATCAATAACAACATCGATTGTTGCATTAGCTGTTTTCACAACCTGACTGCTTAAAACAGTCAATATTGTACCTATTATGAGTTCCAATCCAACCATTGTACAATGTATGTACTGAATTTCTAATTAAACTGGAGTGTGTATTGCCCAGAGGTTGAAAGTTGAAACCAACACCAGAGAATTGCTTCTCTCTTTTCCTGCAACCAAATTCCTCTCAATCAATCTTCTTATACAACATAAAAAATATCTGTATTTGCCCACTGACTAGACCAATTAAACTAACGGTAACGGATACCAATACCATGCCACATATATTTGGAATATTTGTTATACTTGAATGTTGAGGTTATTATAACAAGGGTCTTGCTAACTAGTAACATAAGTAGACTAGTTAAGAAATTAGAGAAAAAAGTATTTACTATGGAAATCATAGGAAAACACAAAAAAAATCATGGACAACACAATTTTGTGCTCACCAATAAAAAAATTTCTCCTTTTAGTTCCTTAACTATTGCCTTAAGGATATTGGTTAGTATTTACCTTATAACAATACTTTACTTTATGCGGCAGTCAGCTTGAAAATTGCAAAATCAACTGTAATCTTGAATATAAACTAACTTTCACAGGTAGATTGAAAATTGCAAGACATGAATTCTTATCTTACCTAATGAAAAATGCAAAATGTAAATCACAAGTATAGCTTAAGTATCTAATTCATAACAGTGGGCATCAATTTTCTATCAATGTTTTAACCTTTTCAAACACTATTGACCTCTATTTCATTTTTGGGGTGCTAACACTACAAGCTATATGTTAGGATCCAATTGCAAGGTATGGGACTTGGAGTCCCACATTGGAAATATGAGATTCTAGTGTGGGGTTTATAAGGCCTTGGACTCTCCAACTACAGTAACTTGGAGTCCCACATTGGAAGTATGAGATTCTAGTGTGATCTTTATAAAGACCTCCAAGTCTCAAGCCTTTTCCCCACTCCCTTCAAAGATGGAATGAAACACAAAATTCTTACAATAGATTCCTGAGCACACCATACTTTTATATGTTAAGAGAGGAAAAGCGTACCAGATACGTTCATTTTCATTATAGATAGTATCATTCTTGTTCAATTGAACATCTATAATCATTTTCGAGATGAGGTTAGAAACGACTTTAAGCAAGTCAATGTTTCCCAGAAAAATCATAGGAAACTTTGTTTTTCAAGAACTCAATCTTTCAAAAGACAACATGGGTTGAAATAGTTTGGTTGAAAGAAAGCTTATAGAAGCTCCTGGGAAGCTAGGTGCAGAGGTGCAGATGACCATTTCAATCAGCGAAACTGAAAACACATTTTCTCATGTAGTGCATTTCACTGCGAGTTATCTGAAGTTCATAGTCCATGCAAACGTCTACAATTGATTTCTCGTGTGATAATGAAATTGTTAACGTTGACTCGTTTTATATTACATTATTCATTTCTCAGCAAGAAGTTTCATTGAAGAAAGAAAGTTGACAGAAGCCAACGCATGCAGGCAAAACCGTATCAATTGTGAATATCATTGTTTAAACTTTAAAGTGTTGTTGCTATATTTTCTACCATTGGGGTGTTTCCATATTCTTGACTTTTCCTAATAACTAACACCCACCAACCACTCAACCAGAAAATATGAATAATAGCTATAACAGGATCGCCACTAGCATTTCTTTTTCTTTGGATTTAAGGTACCAGTTAATCAACAGAGAAAAGTTTTTAGCAGTCTATTGCACCAAACTATCTAAGCTTTTGAAAAATAAAAACATTTATTTTTTCTGTAGAGTAGTTTATAAATCATTATTTATTATTACACAACAATAAACATATATACTGCATAATCAGTGATACTGTTACACAACCACTACGGTGCAGCCAAAACAACCACGTGGAGCATCAAGAACTGTTCCTTTTACGAGCCATCTCCCGTGCCATTTCCCTAAGTTCCTCCGGTGATGGTGGCTTTTCTGCCTCTGGGGGATATTCAATGTATGACCTCTGAAACATAATAAGAAGAAAATATGACTCAGATTCCAGATACTAAATTATAGATCAAAACAATTTGAAAATGGTTGTACTATTCATGCTCAGATTGATTAGAATTCAATGCCATCAAGCACAGATCCTTAATTTGGCAAACGTAGTGTAATATAGCAGAATATTAGGATCTCATTCATAAAAATTTATATCCCCTAATTACTCACTAGTATGTAACATACTGAATCTACAGGTACAATTCAAAATTAAACCCCAAGTTAGTATACTTAATTTGCTTATTATTCATCTAAACTTAGTGGATTGTCAAATCTGAAATTATTTAATCTAATTTCAGGATGCTTCAACGTGAAAAATTGATAGATATATTATTCCACACTAACTTTCTCACCATTTATGAAAAATGAACTATAATTCAACAAAACACTCTATTTCTTTGATTTTACCAATAAATAAATCTTGCACATATATATGTAAGTTAAATTGTTGCATCCTCTCAGTCCAATGTATTTTAGAGAATTTAAGATATTTTCTTAAGGAAGAAAAGCCAACTTCTGCTCATGATTCTATCATTTACTTAATGATGATAATGGGTGACTCAATCTAAATTTTTCATTTATTTAATCGCAAGTGAAGAAGCAACACACGTTCCCAGAACTGAAGCAACATTCTAAGATTACATTACATTTGAATAATCCCTCTATGTTATTAGCAAATGTCAGATTCTTTCGTGAAGCAATAATAAAGTAGAGCACTGCTACCGAATTCATCTCAAGATAAAAGCATAGTACTGCTGTAACAAATCAATGCATTTTCTATCTTGAAATTCATAATGAAGTTCCAAGACCTCCAGTATCAATTAACATCATTGTGATGTGTTAAGAAACCAAATCTCATGCAAAGAAACAATTGTACACTGAGAGATATTAGTGGGGCATTGGCACCCATTGAAGAAAAGGAGTAGACAGAGACGATTGAAGGAAATCACTAGAAGTAAATAATATTCCTGAGAATTTGGTCTTTAAGCAAACTTAACAGCATCATGTGATCTCTCCTAGTGAGATAAGACTTTAGGGGACAGCTGATAGACTGAAAATTTTTACTTTTCCATAAATTTTGAAGTGAAAAACTATGATTCTCATGTTTGGTATGCAATTGATAAAAAAAGATTGACAAGAAACTATGATCAGGAATCAATTTTAGTTCACTTTCTCGCAAAAACATTCCTAAGGAGGGAGGCAAGAATCCAACTTTGCTGTACATGAATTTTTTTCTGTGGACTTCCGGGAATCTGTTTCATGTAGCTTAGCAAGGGAATTTTGAGGCATGGGTACAGGATGCTTTACATGTAAGACCTATAGCTCATGCAATTTACACATTTTACACATTCCTAATAATCAACTTTTCCAAGAATCAGACCAAACCCACCAGTAGTAGTAGTAGTTGTTGTTACATGTTATAACAAACGAAAGCATCAACAAGTTAAGCCATTTACAAAATGCAAATTTGGAGCATATGAGACTGGACCATGAAAAGTTGGATTGGATCCGTCTTATCTTAGCAATGATGTGAAAGGCAAATGATCCTGAAATTTAAAAAAATAAAATAAAATAAAAAATACATACATGTCCCATGAACTTGCGGAGGTTGCTGGGATTGTTGGCGAAAGTGTACATGAGAATGATGGGAACGGTGACATAGACGCCGAACTTGGCAATTTCTAGAATCCCTTTCGAAGTGCCCAGAGACGACATCTTATCTTTCCTATTACCAACAAATAGCAGTAGCAACAGCGATCTCAATTCAAACACATATATGATTATGAATCAGACTCAGCGGTGGGACAGACCAGTTAACACCTTGGGCTGCCGTTCTTGGCCCAATCTACTTTGTTATATTCAAATTGCTTCTTGCACCTTCTTCAACTTATAATATCCTCAGCAAAATCTTTAATGATTTTTCTTAAATAAATTTATTAATATATACTTTCACATATTTCATATTATTTTATGATTTTTTTAAAATTAACAATAAGTACCTTAAATTCTAGTCTTTTTTTTAAATGTAAACTAAACTAAAATTTGTCCCCTTACCCAACTCTAATAAAAAAGTGAAGCTTCGCCTTTTCTCAAGCATAATTCTAAATCGTTGAGATTTTATAATTAAGATTTTATAATTTAGGTAACATGAATATTTTTAATTGTCACAATTATCGAATTCATTTTTTATTTCTTAAAAACATTTATGATTGTGAATTTGTGTTTAAAACATTAAGGGTGTTCACACTTCACACTTCGGTTTAGTTTAAGTTTTAGATAAAAATTCATTCGAATCAATAATTAAAAGTTTCTTAAATTACTTAATTTATTTTTACATATTTTTAAAAATATTTTTAATTTGGAAACTAATAAAATGAAGTAAAATCTAATAAGCAAGGGTTTAGAAACATTAAGGAGAAATTATTTTTTCTTCTTCTTTTGGATTTCTCTTGTGACAGGTCGAGCTCAACACTTTTTCTTCTAGTTTTCTGATTTCTCTTTTGTATTTTCGTGATTTCCATGAGGGATTAAACATTTTTTTCTAGTTAAGATAAATAAATTTATGAAAAACATCTTACATTAGAAAAGATAAATAAATTTATGAAAAAAAATCTTATATTAGAAACAAAAGAAATATAAATTTATTTCTTAAATCTGAATAAAATATTACAAATTAATGAGATTTATGATTTTTTTTCAACAAACAAGTTATATTTTGCAAGATATCTTCTTAGTGGAAATTATAAGATTAACTTTGGAGCAATGTTGTGAAAACTGGTCCAACTTGGCCAGTTGGATTGGTCAGACTGGGAACTGTGACTTCACCCGGATCGGCTTGGTAAGGGAACTGGAAATGCAAGTGGCCCAGTTTGTCCCAGAGAAAATCGGACGATTTTTTGAAGACCCGATAACTCAACCGGGTTTTGGGACCCGGACCGGATTTTGACGGGAAAAAAAAGGAGAAGAGAAGGGACACAACAATTACATAAATCATTTGCTCACGATCACGACTTCACAACGCAATCACGGAGATGCAGGGATGCAACAATCATGAAGACGCTGTCACACAGGAGAGGAGAAGAGGAGAAGAGGCGTAGCAGACGAGAGGAGAAGAGGCACATCAAGGGAAGCATATATATGGGCTTCTTAGGGTTTTTTCATATTTGGGTCCAATTTGGCCAAATCCACAATATTGCTTTCTGTACCACGTTTTTTGATTTATGCTGTTTCCATCTTGCATTTCGAAATTGGCCTTTGGCTCATTTATACTCTTGGTTTTAATTTAAGTAGTTGCTATTTAAACTCTTTTTTATTATTAAAATATAATTTACTTGTATTATCAATTTTAATATTTCAATTTTTATTTTTGATTTTGAGTATAAAATTATGAATGAACTTTTCTTAATCAAATAATGTTAGTTATATATGTATATAATATAATTTTAAAGTTTTTAATATAGACTGGATCAAACTAAACTAATTACTAATCCATCATTAAACTATTGACATCCACTAGCTCAAGCAATGATCAGGTCGGATTTTATAACACTGCTTTGGAGGCATGGATTGATAACAAAATTATTATCAGAATGAAATAAATTGCATCCATGTGAGCTTATAGTGCTGCCCACGTTGTGGAAACTAAAGTGTCAAATTCTTAACCAATGCTTTATAATATTCAACGTGCAATTTTCATTTTTTGCATAATAAAATAATTATTAAGAAGATTTTTAATACAAAATTTTGAGTAATGATATTGAGCTGAAAATCTAATCTTTGTTATATTTTTTAATAAAAGAGTTGAAATAATATTTAATATAGAGGATAAATTATTATAGAAAATTTTTTAAAATCTACACATTGTTAAAAAAAATAATTTTTTTTCTTTTTTTCTCTGATAGAAAAATATAAGCATGATCTTTAATCTTATATCACATTATGAGTTTTATCAAATATAATTTAAAATTATAATTTAACATCTACTATTAAAAATAAATAGAGAACAAGTAAGGCATAGAAAGATAAATAGAGAACAAGTAAGGCATAGAAGAGAGGTGGAAAGAGGAAAAGGCAAAAGAGGGAAACAGAATCGGTCCTAAGATTTTACAGTGAATAATTGTAAGGGGCGAAGTTTGCAGAAGAAAAGAAAAGCAAAATACTCACAAAAGAGAGAAAAGAAGATGCAGTGAGTCACAGTCATAGCATAGAAACAGAGGCACCATTTCCGTTTTCCAACAACCTCTACCCTAACGCCGCTATAAAGGTTCGAACTTCCGCGAGGTGACGCTTCAACTGTGAACGGACTCGACGTAGTTTATATAAAGCGCCTTCCCTTTCCGTTTGTGCGTTAATCAATCAGCAAGACGATGACCAGTGCCAAATTATTTTCCCTCTTTTCTCTCAGTTTCTAGTTTCCCAGTAAGATTGGCACATGCTTATGCTTCTTTCATTTCTTTGTTTCGTTAATGATATTAGTTAATCGTATATATCAACTCTTTTTAATCTTTTGAATGTTTTGAAACCCTAAAAATTGCCTTGAGGTTCGAGAAATCAAAATTGACGAGGAAACGGATAGAGACACGATTAATATTTTGTTATTTTTTAATTGTTTTGGAAGTCGTAAGAGAAATGGAATCTATTTTCCTATAAATTAAGATATCAAATTTTCTTGAACTCCAGCAGTAAGTATTTTGTTCAGAATTTGCTTTGTAAACAATTTTGAGCTCCTAGTATGTTCATCTTAATATATTTAACTTATCCTAGGCTTGAAGCTATTTTACTAAATTTAGAACAAAATAGATTCCATTCAATGGGTTATAAGAGATGAGGATGGAGCCTTTATGTTTGCCTTTGCAGTGAAGTTAATTATAGAACCTTCATGTTGTATACATGTGAAATAAATTGTGTTATTTCCCCCCTGAAGGCTGAAGCTGAGGTGAGGATGAGTCCGGCGAATCTGGAGGAGGAGTGCTTGAAACTTCTGAAAGGAGAGCGAGACGAACAGCGTCTCGCTGGGCTTCTTCTGGTAACCAAGTTCTGCAAAGCTGAGGATCAGTCCTCACTCCGTAGGCTCTACAATGCGCTTGGACCGAGCTTTCTCTATCGCCTCCTCAGAACTGGTACTTTACTTACATCTTTCTTCCTTCCCTCCTCTTATATTACTATTTTTCATTTTTTAATTCCTATCTTCTTATCAATTTATTAGGTATTGGAAGTGGAGGAGGAGGAGGAGGTGCCACCGATGACCGCAACGCCTACTTAAGCTTATCCATCACGGTTCTCGCTGCATTTTGTCGTCTTCCAGAGATTGCTTCCTCGGAGGACATGCTTTTCAATATCCCCCTTGTCTTGGAAGTAATATCCACCAGGTACTGTTCTCAACTCAACTTTGTTTCATATGCTATCGTGATATATAAGGTGGGTTGGATGATTAAGGGAGAAGGGAAGAGGGAAAAGGTCGTGCATTCAATCCCTCCTACTAACTAAAAAATTAACAATTAACAACAAACGTTTGCCAATAAAAAATTAAATAAAAGTTTCATATGCTATCAGTCTTTGTTTTGTTTTGAGCAACTGCTTTTTCACTATAGTCATTTCTTTTGTTAGGTCTGGCTTATCTGTTGTTGAAGAATGCTATGAGTTTCTATACTTGGTGTTAGCTGCTTCTGAAAGTGGAATCGCTAGATTTTTCGAATCTGGAGGCGTCAAGATACTAGCTTCTCAAATGCGTTCTCTGCAAGATGGTAAGTAAGATCTCCTTGTCTGCATCTGCATGTAATGCTTGCTTGCGTGCTCCATACTGGAGTGAAACTGTTGGTCAGTTAATTTATTTTTTTTATTTTGTATTTTATATTGGGGTAATAATCTAATACAATGTATGCAAAAGTTAGGAATTGTAAGGTAACTGAAGCTGAGGCTGCATTATCTATGCATAACTATCTGTGTGTTTGAGCTCTGGAATTGATATCAACAAGATATTGTTCCAGAAACTGTTTACAAATTCACAAAATAAGGAAATACAAGACACTGCAGGAAATTTGAGCATATCTCTTCCTTACACCCCAAAATCAACCTTACTTTTTCATTTACCCGCCAACTCAAAGTTTACCATTATATCTACGTAGAGTTAATCAATTTTTTTCCGCACCTGGGGATTTTCTTTGGTGTCTCCAAGAATTTGTCTACCTAGAGATTTCATTGTATACAATTCAGTAAGATTAATATTGCCATTATTCTTTATAGTAACTACCTTTCTAGTGCCATATGTATACACATCTACTAACATGTGTATTATGAACTTCTGCTCCTAATTGTTGTTTATACATCATAATTCACAATAGTCAAACACTATGCAGGTTCACATCTGATGGAATTATCTTTTAAACTTTTGCAATTGATTCTGAGTAGGACATCCTTGGACATAATTCAGAATAATGACTTATCTGAGATCTCAGTTATTGTAAGTGTACTTTATTAATATTTCTATTTTGTAGTTAATTTGTTCTCATTTTGATTTGTTAATCTTGCATCTTGGTGAAGCAATTTTTTTGAAATGTCTCTCTACAGGTGGCAGCAATAGCAAGGCAGTTTGCTGTCTTGCACAATTCCTTGAAATTTGAAGCTCTCCACCTACTAAATGCCATTCTTTCTTCAAAAGATTCAGTATGTCATCTTGTCTCACTATGTTTCCTTCAGTCATGCTTTTTATGGTGTAGTGATATATTCTAATATACTTGATGATGAAAGCTCTTGTAAATTGATATATGGATTTGGGATATATGGGGTTGTTGTCTCTTTCCTGATATTTATCCAATTTACTCCTGGATAAGAAATTGGATATTGTTCCCCATATTTGACTCATCTCTCTACAGTGTAAATCTAGTGCATTTGCTTGTTAAAATATTGGCTAAGATATGTTTTTTGTCCATAATTTTAGTTGCTTTTGGTCCCTATTAAAAAACATTCATTTTTTTTATCCCTAAAGAATTTTCTGTTACCAACTTTAATCCTTTTGTTAAGTTGGACTAATAGAGTACACTATAGGTAATTCAATTGGGAGAAAATCTAGAATCTACTGCATATTTCCAAAGTTCCAATGCCTTAATAAGTTTCTGGGCATTTAGATGCCACATATTTACAGCTTGTGTTTTATCCAAGTTTTAGCTTGTGTTTTGGCTGAGAATCCCCATGGTGAAGGGAGACAAAATGTTCTACGAAGAGAGAGAGAGAGAGAGAGAGAGAGAGAGATGAATTGGGGAAACATTGTGATTTAGGGTTTTATTTAATTTAAGTGGATGTCATGTGCAAGTCATGTTATTTTATTTATGTACGCATAGATTCATTTCCCTTGCAATTGACTACAAGTTCTCCACATTTTCAGTCACAACTTCGTGATGCCTTCCGATTACTTCCTCAAGATTGCTGGTCACCCAATATCCGCATTGGTATAATGGCTATTTTGCAGAATCGTGTTGGTATGTTGAGGCAATTTGCTTAATTATATACACAATGCTATTTTACCTTTTATTTCAGTTTCTCTTTCTTTGTATTAGGTAGCAGTTAGTTATGATAGATTAGTTGCGCATTAGTTAGTTGATTAGTTAGCTGGGAGTTGTCTATAAATAAGAGGGGGTTGAGAGGGAGAGGGTTGTCTTTGGATTTGGGAAGTCTTTGGGAGAGAAACAGGTCTTTTTCGAATATCTAGAAGTTTGACACTGTTTTTCTATCAATATTCATTAAGGATCATTTCTGTCACTTTGTTCCTTCGTTAGGTTCTCTGAAAGCTGTAATTTTGGTCCTTTGATCTTGCATAAAATGGTTCAAGTCAGCAGGCTTTGTTATCTAAGCAAGACTGGTGGAGTGGTTTGATATAGGTTTACACAAAGAAGGTTGGGATTATTATTAAACTATAAGAGGGAAAAGGAAAAGGATAAACTGGTGTTTAAAGAAAGGTGGTTAATACTATTAAGATATAATTCTAGTTTTACATAAGCAATCACAATAATTAAGGAAAAATTGAGAATTTAGATGAGGTGGTGTTGAGATAGACTAACGTGAAAAGATATAGTTGAACCTAAAGGAACATATTAAAAACTTGCTATATATTTGGTTTAACATGAGCAACAACATCATAGCTGGTAGGGACGGTATGGGATTAAGTAGCTATATGAAATAAGTCATACAAAGTGAGTATTGTTTTGATATCAATGACAATTACTACTATTCTCTGACAATGAAACTGCACAATTTGTGGACTAACTCCTGTTCTCATGTCTGAAACGTTAGTTTAAATAAGATGGTTTGTTTGAGGGTAAGATTGTGGATGAAAAGACACTTCCTCTTTGCACTTTAACATAGATAATCTGAGATTTTGTAGAAATAACAAATGTCCTTATCTTACACTAATGCGTTATGGGTTTGAGTTAAAACAATAAAGCACCAAGCTATATGAATCTCTTAATTTGTTATTCATGTGCAGCACCTGCTGAAAGGCTGCAGGCTCTCATTTTAGCCGAGTCTATGGTTTCCATGTATGGAGAAGATTGGTTGATTAGCCAAGTAAGCACAAATGATGCACAAGATCCAGTTCCAGCTGACATGTAAGCTGTGCTTATTAATGTTAACTTTTAAGTAATCTAGATGTGTGCTTATTGCTTTGTTTTCTCACCTCTTCCCATTTAGGTGCCTGTTGCTTGTCTTGGAGCAGTCAAGGGTTGAAATTGCTGTTCTTCTGAATGAGTTGGCATACTTAAAATATGAAGCACCTCAGGATACTTCAGCCACTGCTGAAGCAATTTTTTCGAAGCAACATAATGTGGCTGTTGCTTACTCCTTGGTTGAGAGGATAATAAAATTAATATCAAATGTTGAAGGAAATGATGGTATATTCAAATACACTCAACTCACGTGACCTTTAAACTCTGTTTTCCATTTTTATGAAAAATGTAGTAACATTGAAAATGATTCTTCTGCTCAAATTCAGTCCACTTGGCCTTCAATTATGATCATACTGTTGAAACTATAGGGACTTAGGCAAACGGAAAGAGAGATAAAGCGACTACATTGATGTGATATGATATTATGAAATATTTTCTAGATATTTTAACACATGATGTAATGCTGTTTCACATTTTTTGGCTACAAACAACGATTTGATTTTTTATTTTTATTTTTAAAAAAGATAAATTTGGGCAGGAGGGGTTATTCTCAATTCTTTTATCCATTATCTGGGGGATGATTAATATCATTGGTTTTGGTTGACTAGTGTTTTTCAGTAGCTGTTTTGGAACATATATGGGTGAGAATATGAATACATGGATTTGAAGTACTTTTCAAATGATAGTATGGGATTTCCACAATATTGCAATTTTTAATTATGCTGGTTTAGTAGTCTATACTCCTTTCTCTTGTATCAAACAATCATTTTCAACTACTCAACTGCCAACTATGTGGATACTATTTGGAATTTTGGATTTTGTTTATATTGTCATTTTGATTGCTTGAGAATGTGATACTCATCTCACGTTGATGATACTGTTGGAAGAGGAGTGCTAGCGACGCACTCTTTACCACACTCCTCCATACACACTCTCCCTTATTGGTTAAAACAATAAAATGTATTGAAAGGTACAAAATAAGGAGAACCATTAAATAAGATGTGGGACCCACTGAATTTTGTGATTTCCAATAAATTTCAACCAATGCGAAAAAGTGTTAGAGAGTGTGATGCCATTTCTCTTGTTGGAAACTTGTCTTTGTGGGTAAGCTCTTATGAATTGGGTATAATGCTTCTTCATCATACTCTTTCTTTTATAGGAAACCTCCTGGATGAAGGCACATTGACAAAGCTGATTCACCAACTGAATGAGACAATTACTGTTGTACTAGAGTATTTAGAAGATGCAAAGGTAATTCTGATTATTAATTGTTTAATCGAATTTTAAGTTTTTAACGTTTAGTATTGCTAAGAATCATTGTTGGTGTCAAGAGTTAGGATTAGGTTACTGGGAATGTATGGCCTGACTCATATGTAACTGCATTATACTGCACTCATCCTAGTAGTAGATTCAAGGGGACTGTGGTATACAATTCATTCCGTTGCTGTATTTTTTTCCTACTTTCTTTACTCTGTTTATAAACATATGGTAGTAAAGTATAATGGTGAAATTGTACAGGATCATGGGAAAAAGAAAGGAGATGATTTACTTGCTTCAGCGCGAATTATTGGGAGGTATGATGCTTTACTGTTGCTCCCTATGCATTATTTGCATTGCACTTGATGGATTAGTGCAAGGTGATGTGTCGACATTTCTTCGATCCATTGAATGAATTACTTTTTATTCATATGTGGAACAGTGGAAGACATTTTTCATCTTTCAAATATTGATGTGGCATTTGTTGTATGGAAGTTTTAACAATGATAGACCATTTTAACATGTATATTGTTCATGCTTTGACTAAACTTATGTTATACCAACGAAATGTTCTATCAGGAAGAGACATGCGTGTTTGATTTAGTTTTTAAAAGATGATTGGAAATTGCATAGAGCATCTTAAGATAATTTAGATTAATGTTTTTTTTTTTTTTAATTTTCACCCCCATCCTCCAAAAGGAGGTACTTTTGTTCAAGGACCAACTATTCTAGAAGCAGGCGCAGGTCTAACAGTGGTTTTATAGTTAATACACCCTTCACTGAGTAAAAATTTTGCTTGAAGTGTACACCTTGATAGCACATCAAAGATTGGAGGGTCACAAGTCATGAAAAGATTTTCTTTGAACTTATATTGTTTTGTGATAGCATTCTCGTATATTTGATGCATAAAAACATGATAGGAGGTTTGAAACGTAGTTGGGTTTTTATCCTTTATTTATTTATAAATAGATACTTTCCAAATCTTTAAGTTTAAACTTAGAGAGGAAAGATCATGAACTTTTTTCAACATTTGTGTTTCAGCTATCTTGCAGAAGCACCTGTAGCATGCAAGGAGAAGGTTCAAGATCTTTTAGGGTATATGCTTTCTATTGAAGGTGAAGATGAACAAAGGTAGAGGATTATTGCTAAAACATTCTTTTTGTGTGTGTGTGTGTGTGGTGGGGGGTGGTATTTTGGAGTATGAGCAGCTTTTGCTTAATTTAGTTCTGTTACAGGCCCTTCTATGCTGTTTGCTTTCTGCTACCTATGTTGTCTCAAATTACTATGGAGATTGAAGGATGCAAAGCTTTGGCTTCATGTAAAGGACTTGAGGCCGTAAGTTATTTCTGGTTCCAATGCTTTTATTTATTTTACATTCTACATTTCTCCTCCCTTTTTTTCCTGCTAATTTCTTTTAATGGTGGATCCGTATGTGTAAATCAACAAGATTCTAATGATTGGTGTATAGTTTAATTTAATATTCTAGCATTCTTTTACATTTGTTTCAATGGCGTCATTCAATAACATTATTAACAAAGCAGTTTTTTTTGTTTGGCTAAATATATTGGATATATTTGTAGGTTTTAGATTGCTTCAGTAAATTAGTTGGGTCACATGCTTTTCTGGTTGAGGATAATGGTTGCATCTTTATGGCATGTGATACAATAATGAATCTTTTATTAAAGGTGAGTTTCTTATCATAAATCTCCCTTATTATTCTATATTGATTTTGGTTGTGCAAAATCTTGACATAAGTTGCACCTTTTTTACTCTAGAAAGACAAAGTTCAAATAATGTTGGATATATCATCTATTGTTGATCTTCTTAAAGCGTTGGCTCATTGGTCAGGTACCGTACTTGTTAGCCACCACTAAAATGAGTGTTTTTATTGTGCTCCATTATGTGATCATATTCCTTTATTTTTCATCTACTTGTTTGCATATGCACGTTTAAAAATCGACATGTATTAGCATGTATCTATAAAAGCAAAGTGGTTTCCGTGTCATGTTGGACTACCTTAGTACCTGGTAGTTTAGATTTCAGTTTAGCTTTTGATGTAAATGTGCGAGAAATATCATTAGGGTCCAAGTTGTGTACAAAATGCCGAACATCATCCATGAGAATTTAAACTGAGTTGTGAGAGGATGTGAAGTTTTGTCCAGAGATACAGTAAGTATTTGAGTTCTTTATTGTCAAGGCAAAGCCAAGCAGAGATTTGCTTTTAAGATGACATAGCTAGGGGTGTAATCTAGTTGGTTTGGGTATTTTTGGGGCAATTGAAACCGAATCAACCCAATGAAATTTGGTTGGTTTTGATTTTGTTATGGGATTAATGTGTAAAATTTTGAATAGAATAATATTTATTAACAAATGTATAAAAAATTAAATAAAAAATAAAAATTCAAGAATATTATTAAAAATAGAAAAAATCATATGTATGGAGTTGAGGCAGATTAAAAAAATTTCAATCTGAGCCTCAATCCAACATAGATCAGGGTTGACTTTTCAAGAATATTAAAAAAAATAGAATAAATCATACATATTGAGTTGAGGCAGATTCAAAAAATTTCACTGAGCCTCAACCCAACATAGATTGGGGTTGACATTTTTTTAAACTGAACTGAACTGACTAACCAATCCAAACTGAATTTTCATTTTTGGGGTTTGATTGACCAGTTTCGTGACTTAGACCTTCTTGCACTCAGCAATGAGTTAATCTTGCGTTGTTTAATAATCTATCTTCATTTCCTTTTGGGTGATATGGAATGAAGAATGACTGAAAACTCTTAATGCCAAAACTAGTATTGTCACCAATGAGTGAGAGTGAAGATACTTTTTGACAATTAATTGCACAAAGAGAAAAAGGCACAAAATTGAGTCTTGAAAAGTGAAAACATATATGGGAATTGTTCAATCGTGCTAAGATACTATAATCAAGTCTCGAAAGGAAATAGGGAAGTAATCTTGCACAGATTCATGCAGATTGGGATTTGGAAAAACCTTCATCTTTTCTTAGTGTTTCATGTGACTGTGCTTGGTCTAGTGTTTATCATGTGTGATCAGGTCCCATGAGAAAATTATGAGTTTTAAAATTTGAAAAATCCTAGTAGATGGGATTAAATTAAATGCTTCTGCAATGCATAGAAGCATTTAATTTAACCATGGAGGTTTTATGAATGTTGCTGACTGATCCTTTTACTGTTGATTTTAACATTAATTCTTAATGTGTATTTGCTTATTACTTTTTATATTAAATTGACTGTATGGATTATAAGATGTATCTTAACTTAGTTATTGAAACATTGCTTGTAGAAAATACTGATGAAATGTCAAGTATGATGATGGCTTCATGCATTTGTGCACTGATATTTGATTATACATCAGAAGAGGCTCTTTTAAACCATCCAGATTTCGACTATAGAACTCTTAGCAGTCTTTATCTTCTCATTGCAAAATGTCTGGTATCATCAGAACAGGTGAATTGTAAATTCCCTTTCATTACTAATTTGTAAAGCAATTTGTGAAATAAATTTGATTATAGTTGTTTTGTTGATTCCAAAGATACCCATGCAGTTGCACAATATTTGTAGGAATCAGCCATAAATAATTAGTTTTAGCTTCAATAGTATCCCTTCTCCTGTTTATAAAAGTAATATTTCTTAAAATAATTGATTTGTTATCTCCCTTTCCCCAACATCAACGTTTCTGCCATATTTATCCTTATGTAGTGCGACTTTTCACTCCAAATAGCACAACTGTTGTGTAGCAATCTTTGGTGATATGATCCTTTGACTATTGAAATTCTTTGGTTTATCTTTATCTCCATATTGTTTCATCACATCAAATGCATTTAATGTGACCTAATGTTTTCAGTTTCTCATAAGAATTGTAAAAGTTGCCGTCCAGTCTGGATGAGGTCAAGTGTCATTACTAAACCGTTTTTTTCCTGTCAAATTTAAATACAGCCCCATCATTACTTTGTGCGTCAAAATGAAGAAAGATTTTATATAATTTATGCATAATTCTGAAGTATTTAGTATTTACACATCTATTATTTGGAGACACTAATAATATCCATATCTTGTTCTAATTCTGACTTAAGATATCTAATTGATTATTATTGGCCTCGGATTTCTTCTGACAGTTAATTTTAACTGAACTGTTGTTCCTCTGTTTTGTTGAACTTGATCTCTAGTTCTAGCATCTCATTTACTAAAACTTAATTATTTGTGAAAAACATATAGAAAAAGTTAATTTGAACTCCACATAGGCACATACATTATACTTATCGCCTTATTGAACTACTCGCAGCAACTATTTACTTTTCATTTCCAAACTGATTTTGGCCTTCTGGAAAGCTTATATTGCTTGCCTCCTTCCATCCATCCAATTCTGGATTTTAATTCTTCTTGAAGTCTACTGAAGCGACACAGTTGATGTTAACACTTAGCATTGGACTAGATATTTTTATTTTGGTGATAATTAAAACCTGGTTTTTGTTATAATCTGTTGCAGGATACTGAAGCGAATATGGATCTTTCTGAGATTGTCTCTTCTGGTGATTATATTTACTGTATGCTAATTATTAGAGCACTAAAGGCTTTTTGAGGTAGTTGCATTTTCTAACTCTGTTTATGCAGGCTTCTCTCGATGGGCTCATCGGTACCCCCACATCAGAGACGCTGTCAAGAACTAATTTTGATCCTCACGATCCGGATTAGTTACAGGTGGATGCTTTCAACTTCCAAGGTAGCATTACTAAATTCAGTGTGTCAAAGATCTGTTTAGTTTGGTTTATAATAATGAGCTTAATTTTAATTCATAAACATCTTTTACATTATTATCTGATTACTTGTTGTTACAACATTAAATTACCAGGTATTATCATTGTTGAAGTGAACTAATGATGTCTCAAATACATGGAATTGGAAAAAGACTACCAGTGGAGTTGGGGTAGATCTTCATATCAGAGGATTAAAGCTCATGGTTACAAATCAATGCCCTTAGATCGGATCCCTCCTTGCCCATAACCGGTTAAAAAAGGACACATACCTT
Organism: Glycine tomentella; assembly: GCA_007407185.1. Classification (NCBI taxonomy): domain Eukaryota; kingdom Viridiplantae; phylum Streptophyta; class Magnoliopsida; order Fabales; family Fabaceae; genus Glycine; species Glycine tomentella. Next base: position 245,229 of record PYAF01003926.1, on the reverse strand, counting down.
TTGTTACAAGTAGGAAAAACCATGGTCTCCACATATTGTGAATAATCTGACGAGATATAATATGAGAAATTTGAATACGGAGACTCGTGACGCTTGTTTAATGCAAAAAAGAATTTGTTCGTTTTAGCACAGGATAGAACAATAAATAGTTGTCTGTATATCCAAACTGTTTGTACCATTATTTTCTGTTTGGAGGAGATATAGGTTTTTGATAACATTTTAATCCATGTAGTTTTTCCTATTAGATTTTGGTCTCTAATTTTTTTCTTTTGGTATTGATTTATAATTTTATGCATTCACATTTTTTGTATTGATTTTGGTCCCCAATTCTTAGTCATTTGACATTTTAACTTTTTTGCTTTCAGGTAATTATACATTTTATAATGAATTAAAAATAGAAAAATTGATCACTTGGTAATTGTTACCATAATTATAAAATATTTCATAAAATTTAATTAATTGATGATATCGTATTAGTATATAGAATCAAAATATATATATATATATATAGTATTTAATAATATAATTGATCAATTAAATCAGAATATATTCATTATAATGATCTTAATTACTATAAATATATTATGAATTAAAAAGAAAATAATGAAATTCAACTACATTTCAAATAGGAAAAATTAATAATTGATTTTATATTTTTAAAACCATTATTATTATTAATTAAAATTAATCTTATATGTCACAGTTCAAATTATTTATTAATAAATTTAAAATACAATGTATATTTAAAACTATTTAATTATTTATTACCATTAGCAATTTAATTATACAAAAAAACATTTATCTTGTAAAATAGACTTAATATGCAAATATTCTCGAGGTTGCGTAGCCTAGCGCAGGGAATATATAACCCGAACCAGAGAAGGGCCTCAACACAACAACGTTTCCATTTGTCCTTTCTTTCTTCTCCTCTCTCTAATTATTACAGGTCACACTTTTTCTTTCTTCGAATTTCAACAAGTCCTCGTTATTTGTAATTCATTTGCTGATGTTTATGTATGCGCCTTCCTTTTGATGAAATTAATCTGTATACTTTGTCTAAGCCAGTATGATTCGATGTTATATTAGCTTTAGCTATGCTGTTTTAAAGTTCTGTGTTATATTGACTTGGCTAGGATGTAATTAGTAATTTAGGATTTGAATTTTTTAACAAGTGTTAAATTTTTACGTTAGAATGTTAGTGGGAGAAATTTAAACTATAACATTTTTCTCCTCTTCTCCCTTCAACATGGATGAAGACTTCTTATGTATTGATGAGATAACCCAGGTGGGTAGGTTGGCAGACTTGCTTCAGGATAGAACTATAAAGTGCAACTAGAAAGATGCTGTGAGTCACAGTCGTAGAATAGAAACAGAGGCACCATTTCCGTTTTCCAACAACCTCTACCCTAACACCGTTATAACGGTTCGTGCTTCCGCGACGTGACGCTTCAACTGTGAAACGGACTCGACGTAGTTTTTGTGCGTTAATCAATCAGCAAGACGATGACCAGTGCCGAATTATTTTCCCTCTTTTCTCAGAGTTTCTATTCCGAGTAAGATTCGCACATGCTTATGCTTCTTCCATTTCTTTGTTTCGTTAATGATATTAGTTAATCGTATATATCAACTCTTTTTAATCTTTTGAATGTTTCGAAACCCTAGAAATTGCCTTGAGGTTCGAGAAATCAAAATTGACAGAGAAACAGATAGACACGATTATTATTTTGTTATTTTTTAATTGTTTTGGAAGTGGTAAGAAAAATGGAATCTTATCTGATGTCTTTGGCTAAATCCAAAGTCTGACACCACCTGAAAATATGAGTATGTCAAGTGTTTTGAAGTTGAGGATGAGGTCATGTTTCCCAATATCATTCTTGTTTGGATCAAGGCCAGTAAACTCCATAAACCTCATGATTTAAATGTTTACTTAGGCAGAAATCAGAGAGTTTGATTGGGAAGTATGGCGTGGAAGCTTTTGGGAGCACGCCTTCTCTCCTCATATTCTTCTTCTTTGCTTCTCATCCCCCTCTTATTTCGCAGAAAAATAAGGTACCTCTGTCTCAGTATGTTTTGCATTTTTAGTGTCTTGTTTTTCTTTACTACTGCATTTAATTATCTACTTAAATAAATTTGGAATGCTAGAAAGACAAGCCTCGGATTTGTAGTCAAAGAAAAAAATTGGAATGTGATATTCGTTCGGTAGAATAGTAAGAAATGGAATTTATGTTTTGAATTAAAGTAAAGTTTAAAAGTGTGGGTGTCAACTCATTTTCCTGTTCATTTATGTTCTCTTTCAACTCAAACGAACAGACTCCAGTGAACTTCCAATAATTTTGAAGTTTTCTTTTTCTTTGGTTTTGCTAGCTTGTAATTTTGTATGCGAAGGAAAAAAATTAGCTTGCTTCAATATTATTGACTTACACTGCCAATCATTTTGAAGTTTTCTTTTTCTTTGGTTTCGCTAGCTTGTAATTTTGTATGCAAAGGAAAAAAATTAGCTTGCTTCAATATTATTGACTTACACTGCTGTAGCTTGGTTCGTGGCCAGGAACCTATTTTTGGGCACCTCTGTTACATTAAACCATCTTCTTTCTTGGGGAACGCAAGCTTTCATTCATATCCATTTCTAAAGTTTAACAATAAGGTTGTAGAGCAACAACATCAGGATTCTCAAAAGGCCTCAAGTGCTAATGGTGATGGTGATGCCAAAGTAAAGAGGAACAAATTAAAGGGGAAAAGAGCAGTTGTAAGATGGCTCAAGTTCTTTAGATTTAAGAAGAAGAAAGAGTATGAAAGGATGACAGCAGAGGAAAAAAATTTATACAAATTGTTAAAGGTAAGCTCTATTTTTTAAAATTTTAATTTACATATATCAACCCTTTCTATTGTTTTGAAACAGCATGCTTCTGCTGATTCTTTTGTTTGGCCTCTTCACCACCATGCGTTTGCTATATCTAGATATATGTTTGTTTTTCTTTTTAGTATTTTCATACTACACATGGCTTGTGTTCAAATTTTAGCACGAAGAACTAGGATTCTCTCACTTTATAATAGTGATATGAATTCCTTAAAATAGTGAAGCTCTTGTTAAGAATAAATCTATTGTTGTTAAAAACTTAGTCATGCAATAGTGTTTTCTTCTTGATTATGTATGCCAAAGCCTGTGGGTTGTGACTTAAGAAATCAACTAGAATACTATAAGCTTTTCAAGCAATATTCTGTGCAAAGGTTATTGTGATAGAACTACTTAAATTTCTTGAACAATTGTTTGTGTCAGTAAAGATAAAAATAAATTCCTTGTTCTTTGTATTCAATGTTAAAATCTGGCGTGCACTATACCTATTCAAACACAATTTTTGTTAGATAAAAATGCATTAAATCTTACAGTTTTGAACAGTCAATTACAGACTTATTTTAGTGCATTCATTTTTATAATATGCATAACAAATTGCTATCTAATTCCGCAAGTTTATCTTTCTGTTCTTAATAATTTGCAAAAAAATTGTCAAAATCTATTTGGTAAATGACGGTGTTTGAAGATATCTAGCTTTTTGAGGGTCACATTGTTATCTACTGGACCAGAAAATGAGATAAAAGTGTAATCTTTATTTCTAAAAACTCAATCTCTGCCCTGGTATCTGTGATACAGACAGATATGTTGTACAGAGAATTCTCTCCCTCACCAAGGTATTTAAGAAACCTGTATTCTTCCTCCCAACTTCCTTCTCAGTTTTTAACTGACTCAAGCTAACTCCCCCTTTATCCCCTTTCTTTACTGAATACAAGAAGTTATTCTGTTATTAACAGAACTGAGCTCTGTAGTGGTAGTGGTAGTAGTAGTGGTGGTGGTAGTAGTATACTACTACTATACAGTTCTTTACTGAATACTAGAAGTTATTCTGTTATTAACAGAACTGAGTTCAGTAGTGGTAGTGGTAGTAGTAGTGGTAGTAGTACTACTACTACTACAACTACATTTACATTATTATAACAAGAGCTCATGGCATGATATCATTTTTGCCCTTGATATTATTGAATAAAAAATTGGCCTTTACTAAATTCAGCTACATCACTCCAAGATCCATCATTTTTTAGTTTTTATCTGTGCTAAGTGGCATTTTTATGTTCTCTGATGACATAGCATGAAACAAATTATTTTGTTTCCCATTGTTTGCTTTCCTCAAGAGTGAGAAAGCTCTTGCATTCTCATTTATTTTTTAAATCACTGTTTTGAACTAAAGATGGTTTACTGGTTTGCACTTTATGTCTGTTGTGTCAGTTATTAAACATACAATACTTTCTCCATCATTCTAGGCACGAAAAAAAGAAGAGAGACTTTGTGAAACTCTGAAAAAGATTGAGCCTGCAGAATCTTCAGAAACAACCCATGATCCTGAGATATTAACCCCAGAAGAGCACTTTTTCTTCTTAAAGATGGGCCTCAAAAGCAAAAATTACGTGCCAGTTGGAAGACGAGGAATTTACCAAGGTGTAATTTTGAACATGCATCTGCATTGGAAAAAGCATCAAACTTTGAAAGTGGTGGTGAAGACATTTTCAGCAGAGGAGGTTAAGGAGATTGCTGCTGAGCTGGCAAGATTGAGCGGAGGTATAGTGCTTGACATTCATGAAGATAACACAATAATAATGTACAGAGGGAAAAACTACTCTCAACCACCAACAGAGATCATGTCTCCACGAGTCTCTCTTTCAAGAAAGAAGGTACTGTATTGTGTATTCAATTTAACTGGTTGTGGTGTTCTTAAGTTTCTCCTATAGTTCTAGGTCCTAATTGTCCATAATCTTTTTGGGAAAATTTCTCCTACTAATGCTTCACTTGCAAAACCACTGCTGTGTCTGAAATTTTGCATTTGTAGTCCTTGAATGTGTGTATGCAATCTCTCATGTTCATGCTACTTGTCTGTTTCACAATAAATTATTTTTTCTTTTTGAAAGTTGACACTACATAATTTTATTTCAAAACTCGTATGTGCATTGTTGGTGCTGGTTGGTTCTCACTGTACCTCCTGGGGGTGTTCTCATCTTTGCAGGCATTGGATAAATCCAAATACAGGGATGCCCTCCGAGCTGTGAGGAGATATATTCCAAGGCTTGAACAAAAGCTTGAAATTCTTCGTGCACAATTTAAAAGTTCAGCTGAAAGTAATACAGATGCTGCTGAGGCAATCCAGAACAGTGGCAGAGAGAGTATTGAGTCTGGGAGTATCTCAAATTTCCAGCTACAGAATTCATATAAAGAAAATGATAACATTGGGTGCACAGAGGATGAGACAGATATGAACTCTGAATTGGATTCTGATTCTGATAAGTTATCAGATATATTTGAGACTGATTCAGATACCGAGAATTTCGTAAAGGAGGAGAAACCTCTTTACTTGGACGAGTTTGATAATTTTCCAGAGCAAAGCGATGGAGAAATGAATGATCTTGAGGAGCATCTGCGACAAATGTCTCTGAAGTCAAAAAACATGGAAAAGGACTATAACTTACCTAAGCTGGACGAAGTTGACAAGATTTTTCTGCAAGCTACTTCCTTTTTAAAGAAAAAGATAAAATGATACATTTGCAAAAGATAAGTTTAATCATTGTATTGGATATAAACCGTGTAGCTTGGGGGAAATTACAACGTACAACAATGAAGTAACATTGTGTTTGACTCATTTTAAATACGGTAGATAAAAATTTAACTGTAACACTATTTTCTTTTTAGACCTTGGTATTTAAAAGTTATATTAGATGACAACTAATTTGAGATAAGTGAAGTGGGGGATAAAGTTCTCCCTGCATCTACTATTTTTTTTAAGAAAAGGTTATTTGTACAACGAATTTAATGTTGTGATGGAACTAAAAATAGAGAGAAAAAACAAGTATTGAATAAATTGTCTAAGTAATATTTATTTTTATTTATAAAATTCAAATTTAAATTTCATGGGAAGAAAATTTCAATTATGTCAAGAGGATCTAACTCAATTGAGTAGAATACATGAATTATTATAAATCTTTTATTATTATCTTTAATTTCCACATATAAAAAAAATCAATTATTTTTTCATGATAAAGCAAGACAATAATTATTGCATATACTTTTTCATAGTTTCACCATAATTTTGAAAAATAGAATCAATTTTGTACTATCCAAACACACTATTACTTATTACTTGAGGAAAACTAAGTTTTTTCCTACTTAGACCAATAGGTATTGGTGACACTTTTACTGTACAACATGGAGGTTCTATAATTAACTTCACTGCAAAGGCAAACATAAAGGCTTCATCCTCATCTCTTACAACCCATTGAATGAAATCTATTTTGTTTTAAATTTAGTAAAATAGCTTCATGCCTAGGATAAGTTAAATCTATTAAGATGAACATACTAGAAGCTCAAAATTGTTTACAAAGCAAATTTTGAACAAAATAGTTACTGCTGGAGTTCAAGAAAATTTGATATCTTAATTTATAGGAAAATAGATATTGTATTATAAAATAAAATAGCAGGTTAGAGTTCTCTAGAGTTAGGTAGCTGTGGTTGTATGGTGCAATGGTGTAATCAAACTCGTTCATTGGAAGGGGAAAGTAAAGGAATACAAGCATCTCCAGATTTCATGTAAATTAAAATAAAATAAAATCTAAATATAACACCCAGAATGTTAAACCAAACCAACCAAAAAATTCAGCAGCAAGAAATCAAGTAATAGAATTGTAATTAGCAGACTAAAGGCTACACTTCACATACAGTTATTCATCAAAGATGTTTGGGTGTTCCAACCAAAAGGTTGGTCCAATAATGTCAATATGTCTTACAATAACCTTTCCATAATTTTCAGGAGACTCTCCATTCTCCTGATGAATTAGAACAGTGTCTACCTTGTCCCTATAAACCGAGGATCCTTGTCGGTACATGACTGGTAAATTATTGTAGTCAATAGCCAATTCCTCAATTTTCTTTTGCAACTGAGCACCCTTCAAACTATTTTGGGCT
>PYAF01003926.1:209146-238129 GCA_007407185.1 Glycine tomentella | reverse complement strand
AACCGAGGATCCTTGTCGGTACATGACTGGTAAATTATTGTAGTCAATAGCCAATTCCTCAATTTTCTTTTGCAACTGAGCACCCTTCAAACTATTTTGGGCTTCCCTTTTGCTTTTTCCAGATGCAACTAACTTCCAGAAACAAGAGTTATATTGATTGTTGATGTGGCAATCCACTTGTCTCCATGAAAGGTAGTCCTGTAGAATCTCAGTAGATGGATAGCACACTGCTCGTCCATCAAAGGAAGGAGGGTACTTTAACTCACTTTGTGGGAAGAAGTTTTTCCATCTCATCACATAAGTGGATGTGAAGAAAGACACAATAGCTGAAATTATTGTATTAGCTCTCCTTTGATAAAGATTAGTGGCTTTCTTAAGAATAAAGCTATACTCATCACTAACCCCATAGGCAAAGACTATATCCTCCCAAAACTTTTCTAAGATAGCGACTGCACACAAATTCATCAAGTTAAGAGCTCTATCATCATTTGGCTTCACAAATTCATGTATCTCAGAAAACCTGTGGAAGTGGCATCCATCTATTCGAACTACAATCCATGTAGACGGCATCAATTTGCTATCAAATTCAAAGGACCTCACATACTCTGGAGTCACATTGTTAATTTCTTCAACAAAACCACCAAGCTCCTTCAAAAGAACAGTATGCTCATTCCAAAATCTCTTACTTGCTATTTTCTTGGAACGCACCGTGATTATCTTCCTTCTGCGCCTTTTAATTGGAGCACCATTATCTGTGTACTTAACAATATCCTCAACGATTGTCTTCAGAACACAAGACCCTTGGCGGAAAATTGGCTCTAGTGTATTGTAATTGACATTGAACTCATCAAATAAAAGATTGTTTAGATCACTTTTGTCAAAACCCTTGATGAAATCCCAGGCTTCCTTCCCATTCATTCCACGTTCAACAAGACGCCAAAGGCATTGCTCATGTTGATTACTCAAATGACAAATATTCTGCCGCCACAAAAGATACACTTGAAGAGCTTCTATGGATGCACAAGCTATGACTCGCCCGTGGAAGGAAGGAGAACATTGTAGTTCCTTGTATGGAAAGAATTCATCCCATTTTCTCACAAAGATGGATGAGAAAAAAGAAATAATGATGGATAGCACTTTGCTTGCACGCCTTTCATAGAACTTGGAGGTCTTCTTGAAAACAAAAGTATACTCATCACTGAACCCATATGCAAGGACTACGTCTGCATACTCTTCAAGAACTTCAACAGCGCAAGAGTTCATCAATTTCAAGGCATTTAAATCATGAGGTTTATGGAGTTTACTGGCCTTGATCCAAATAAGAATGAGATTGGGAAACATGACCTCATCCTCAACTTCAAAACACTTGACATACTCATATTTGCTGTTTGCCATACTGCATGCAAAAGTTTACACATGTATTACTTATTAGCACACACAAGTTAACAACAACGGACTTATCCCGCTAGGAGCATACACAAGTTAACAAAGTGAAACTAATAATATACTAATTTAAAACTCGGAATGTATAACAATTGTTTTCAGATTATGAGATTATGATAAAGCTGCAGATTTAAGATGAGTGAAAAGTTTGAAGTTGCATATTATAATAATGTACTAATTTAAAGCTGTAGGTTATATTTGAATGTATAACTATCAACAATTGAACATATCAGTAATAACTTATTAGATTTAAATTGAGTCATTAAGTGGATGAGATGAAAGGTATTTTACTATTTTGAGGTACAAAATAAGCATTAGGTGGTGCCAATCAATAGGCCATAAGTTTGGTATTGCTTTTATCTTGCATCCTTAATAAGTAAATTTTGAGCAAAATATAATATCTGTATACAAGTATGACACATTCATCATGGTGGATAAATTGCTATGATCTAGAAAAGAGTGTAGCTAGTATTCACAAAACATGAGGAATTAGAGCAAAATACAGTAAAAGGAATGACCACAACGTAAACATAGGAGTAACAATTAAAGAAAATCTCTTAAAAAAGCGTTTAAGAAAATTAAAAAGAAAGTGTTTCTGTGCATCCAAACACAACATAAAAGGTGTTTTTAACTAACTAAGAAATCAATAATACAGCAGCTAGAAGCTTTTCTAAACCCAAAAAGCTAAAAAAGCATAGAAACCAAAGCGCATAAAACCCCATTCAGAACACCTTAAACACCATCACAAAGCATCATGAGTGAAGCTTCTATGCGCTTTTGGAGTGACTGAATCCTAACATAATTGACAATAAACCAACTCTCTTCCCTCTCTTTCTAATTATGTCTTAACCTCACACATTCTCCTAAACCATAATTGACAATATCACAGTCTCCTTCATCCTTCTCTCTCTGAATCTATCAATTATTTTCTTTCCTTCTCTTTAATGCATATTCACAAACACATGGTGCTCACCACCTAGCTCAACCTCAAACCACCAAAGAAAAAGCCAGGACCTATTTCACCAAATTCAGTATCCTCCAACCCCATCAAACCAAAATCCAAGTAAATTCCAAAGCGTATAAATGTAATCCATATAGGCAAAACATACAGACCGTCATCAAAATTGAAATAAAAAAGTAGGCACGACAGAGAGAAAGAGACAACCTACCAACGATAGAGAGAGAGTGGATTGTGCAACGGTAAAGGTCGAGCGTTGCAGCTAGAGAGTGAGCGTCCTCAGGGAAGAAAGTGGCTTTTCAAAGTGTTCCCTTGGAGAAGACGATTTTGTACTGTAAGGGATTGTTTGGTTAAAATAAAGAAATTATTATTTAAGAATAAATTTTCAAAAAATTAGGATGGTTTTCACAATTTTTTTTCTATACTTTAATTTAAATATTTCTTTCATACAACTAAACAATTCCTGAAAGAAAAAAAAAACACACACAATTAAAGTTGTCTTTTTTATTTTATTTTATTGATGTTATTGCTATAGTAGAGAAAAGACTTATTTTAAGTAGTAAAACTCTCTTATATATGCGCTTGCGATAATGCGATGGCACTAGAAGTGGCAAAGTGGATCATATCTCCCGTTACTAGTTTGCCAAAAATTGGGTGGGGACAGGTTGACCCGCCTTCTAATGATGTTTTCTTCTTAAAAAGAAAATAGATTTTTTCTTCTTCTTAAAACAGTATTCAAATAAACTCATAACTCTGTAGCGTCAGTTTTCACTGAACAAAGATGTTGTGTTCCATGAGGACAGTGACAGTGGAAAGAAGATAGAGAAAACAAAATCGAATCAACTGGGAAGAGGGCAGAAATCAGGAAATTAGTAATTCTTAAAAAAACATTAATGTCCTAAATTTAAGTTCGCATAAGAAAGAGAGAAATGAATTTTTCAATCCTAATAAAATTACTTTCAATCAATGTTATGAAACTCAATTTGGTTATTGACATGATCGAGAGTCAATGGTTCAATGATTAGATTAGTAATTCATTCAGTTTAATCCACTATATATTAAAATATTCAAAATAATTGTTAGTTATATTCAAAATGAAAGCAGTTTGTCTATATGCTGAAAGGTAAGGTAAGGAGAGAAAGAGAACTAAAGAAAAAGGGAAGACTCAAATGGTGACGAATTCCATTAAATGATGTGATACGGCAGCGTTTTTTATTTCAACATGGAAGAATTACATTCAGTTCCTGCATTTCACAATGGTGAAGCATTCCATTAAATGGTGGAAGCCAATTTTGCTTTGAAGAGTGTAATACAGAATAGAAATTTAGAATGAAGATAATTGAAACCACATAACTATTTAAGCCCATTTAAATAAGAGCAGGGGATGAAGGTTGCTTCTAGTTTGCAACAGCACAAATGAGTCTCAAGAGTCAAGAAACAATTTTCACCGACATTCATGATAAATTTCAACTGGCAGTCATTGTCTCCTATATATATATATATATATATATATATATGTGTGTGTGTGGTTACTTCATAATAGAAACATCTATGGAAAAATCACACTATGATTTCTAATTAGTTTACATTTGACTGTATAAAATGTTTTACACCATGATTTGATTGGATAAAATCTTTGACAGTGTAAAATCTAATTTGACGGATACCACGATTTCTAATTGCTTCACAATGGTGGTACATAGAAATCAAACTTTAGATAAAAAACAGAAAATCTCTCATCAACGATGCACTGTTTTAATGATATACCACACATTAATACGATGATATTGCTTAAATAGTCAAAGAACACAACAGACAAAAAAGGAAGCAACCAAAGCTGTGTTTGTGCGTACTAAAAATGTACAATAGTATCATTTGGATACCGTTTCAGAAGGTGCATACTAAAAATGTAGAATTCGAGTTTGGACTTCTAAAAATTTCAACCCTGAACCAGAAGTTGAAGTTATTTGCAAGCTTGATGAATACAAAACTTTAAACGATGTGCCTGACAGTTCAAAAATAATATCTGAATTTGAGACTTCAACTACCAGTGGAAAACTTGCTGACCCTGCAAAATTGGAAGATAGAGAAGTTGGTGCAGAACTATCTTTTGTATCTCCAAGAAATACTGAGTCAAGCTTTGTAGAAACGTCAACAGACTTGCATGATTTGGTCCTTGACCGAAGAAGTACAGTTTCTCATTGCAAATTGGTCAGTTCATCAGTGGAGGCAGACAATGCACCATCAGGAGCATTTCCATCTGATGTGTTGAAACCATTCTCTACTGGATCAAATCAAAGATATGCAAGTTTATCATTAAGTGTGGATAACACTAGAAGGGCAAATAGGATACTAGAAAGACTAAAGGTCTGTCTTTTTTTTTTTTTTTCCCTTTCCTAATTCTATTGCAAATGAAGCATTCTAAGACATTTTTTTTATGTTTTTCCCCATGCATGATGAAAGGTTCATTTTGAAATCTGAGATAAATAGGTGTCTTATTAGCTTTGAGAAGGATAAGTCTACAAAAGTGGACCGCAAGACTATTGACCGAATATTAACTAAACTTCAAGAACAAGAGCAGGTCAAATGTATAACAGTACATTCACCTGTTATTTCTGACTATTCCAGGACAAAAGATTGCGTGGTAGTTGTGCATCCATCCATGAGTCTAACTCCTGAGTTATTTGATGAAATTCAAGATAGAATACGATCATTTAATTATTTTTTTCGCAGCAAAAGTGCTTCACATCAGAAAAATGATGAATTGCTACCTGTAATGGAGGATATTCAGAAAAATCAAAGCGTTATAGTTCCAGATGGGCAGGCTAGTAAAGCAGAAGCGATGCGTGCTAATGGATTTGTATTAGCAAAAATGATTCGTGCAAAGCTGCTGCACAGTTTTATTTGGGATTGTCTGCATAGGTCAACAAGCCATATTGATGTTTTATCATCTAAAAAATGTGTCTTCGAGGTAACTGATACTCCTCATAGTAGCAGCAAACTATTTTTTCTAGAAGCAACTATTAAAGAAATGCCTGTTGAACTATTCTTAAAAGTTGTTGGGTCCACTAAAAATTATGAAGAAATGATTGAAAGGTGCAAGATGGATTTACGTCTCTCTGATCTTCCTCCGGAGGAGTACAAATGTTTAATGGATGCTCAAGCAACAGGAAGATTATCACTAGTTATTGACATTCTACGGCGATTAAAGGTATTGCTGTTTACTGTTGAGTTAAATTTGAGGTCTTTGTTTTAAATTGGAATGATTTAAAGTTTTTCTTTTACAATTACTTTTGTTTTTCTGGTTCCATCTTATTAAGGTCTGGGTGGTGGAGTATTCAACCGCTTAACATGCTAGAGTTAGAGTCATCTTTATCAAACAAAATATAGCAATTCCTTGACATGTTGCTGTCATCATTGGTGGATAAAACTACTTTTTGATCTCTTTTAGGGAAACATTGTGTTCCATGAAGAAGATGCATCAAAATATATTTGATGGGGGACCCTCCTTACTTCAGGAACTTATCGGAAGCAAATCCAGTTACCGAGAGCATTTCTTCGCCAATCCCATGAGTACTTCCTTGTTGTAGGGAATCTGTGGCATCGACATTAGATATTAGTACTTGTTATATAAAAACATATTTATAGGGAATTTTGGATACTGGCCTTTTAAGTTATATTTGGAAGAAGTGTAGCTTAGGCAATCCTAGTAAATATGTTTCAGGCTAGGAACTTAGGATTTTGGATATTTGACAAGTTTTGGTTGCTACAATCCTACTTGAGTATAGCAGCTTGGTAAACACATCATTCAGATTTTTCTCATTTACTAGCTTCCTAACCGGGCCATGTCGAGTCTTTTTTGTATTTATTTTAAAATGTAGAAGAAACAATATAATACAAAATAAAAATGAATTCTATATCATAGTAAAAATATACATTTTAAACATATTTAATATTAAATAATCTTTATATTTAGACAATATTTTTTGTATTGGAGTCAATCAGATTTTACTCCATGAATTATCTTATTTTTAATATTTTTCAAAATAAATTTAAAATTATATCTATAAACTAAAAATTATAAAATGTATAAAAACAGTAATACAAATTTTGAAAAAAATCAATCCAATTAAAAGTATTAATGTGTATACATAAAATATGTGGTAGTTTCGTAACCAATTTATATATGCAGTATTCATTTTCTTTTTATCAATAGAATATATTGTCTTTTTCGATTTCGTACTTGTTTTTTGTCTTATTGGGTAGTAATTTCTCTATTATGCATAAATATCTTTTGCTCGCATAAATAATTAATATTTAAAATTTTAAAATAATAAAAGACCAACAATTGAATATTTTCGTCATAGTTAAATAACACGTTACAGAAAAAGTAATATATATTTTCATATATTAAATTATGTAGATGAATTATTAAATGATTTTCTATTTATTTTTGAAACTTAAATAATTAATTAAAATTGTTTCAACGTAAAAATTTAATTTTATAAATAAGTGTATTTTGAATCTGTGTAAAAATAGGAGTGACCCATGCACCACGGGAGAATGTTACTAGTATTACTAATAATACCTAGTTTCATCTCAAATGCTGCAAGAAAGATTGTATTATTGTATGTCTTGAAGTAAAGTAATTGTTTAAGGCAAAAGTTGTAAACCATACAAGAGGGTTGAAATGTTCAACATATATCTAAATTATGAATTTGATTTTTGTTTTAAAAAGTCCCCTTCCTATGTTATATACTTGTTAATTCGTAAGTCTCTCAAAAAAGTTAAAGAATCATAAAAAAAAAACTTCAATCTTTTAAAAATTTCCTAAATCAACATATAATAAAATATGTATTCTTAAGATGACAACTTGTACTCAATTCGAAAATAAAATTAAAATGTATTTTACATTAGTATTATAGATTTTAAAGTAAATAGTATTAATATGAATACCATATTATACAAAATATCCTTAAGTTAAAAAGCTTCTTATTAATATAAAATTGTTAAAAAAGTATAAACTTTAAAAATGATAAATAGTTTGAGTCCATCTTCAAAATATATAATTAATTTTTAAAAACTTAACATTTAGAATTAATAATAGGTTAAAATATGTTTTTCATTTTTAATAAAACTACCTAACTTTAATAAAACTACCAAAGTTCAAATTTAGAACCTGCAAAACTCTTCATTTGTTTTTCATTATTGTGAAATTATAATGTGCTTTTTGGATGATTCCAAACCTTTCCGAACCTACTTTTTGTTTTTTCAAATTTATGTCAATTCCTGCCGTATCCAAGACGGAATAAGTAAATGGACGAACTAAGAGCCAAAACTATGAGACATACCTAAAATTGAAGAGGAATTAGATCTACCCATACGCCTAAAATATAGCATCCACCTCCAAGTTAAAGGAATTTGAGAAGGGGAAGCCAATTTTATCCTAGCAGTATGTGAATCAAAATCACACGCAATTGGCCTAAAATAAGCCTTACACAATTCATAATCATAATCACAGAAGCTATTGTCGGAAGCATCCTCTATCAATAACTCCCCAAACAATCCAACAAAATTATACGGGGTAATGAAAAAGATATTATAAAATTACATGCAATTTGCCTAAAATATGCAAAACCCAATTGATAATATCATAATAGAAGTTATTGTCGGAACCCTCCCCAGTCAAAACCGTCCCCAACAATCCAACAAAACTAAAAGGGGTAAAGAATTATAAACTCTTATAGTAATTACCTACGCAGCTAGAGGATGTTCATACCAACCACAATGTTTAAACAATCATGATTAGACACAACAGCAAAACAGTACTACTATTATATTATTAAGACAACATATAACTTAATCATCAACAACCAAAAGCAAAAATACATGAGAACCAGACATCACAAAACTCACAGAGGCATACATACTGGACCAGCAGGCATGCACCCTTCGCACAGTATAGTAGTTCAACAACACATGGGGCCAACAAGACCCTTTATTGGAAATAAAGAACATGACACAAGCAAGTAAACATAAGTATCGGAGAATGTAGGAAAAGTTATTCTTCCTCGGTTTCTGATTCTGCACTCTGAAGCCAACCAATGAAAGGTTGAGCATTCTTCCAAATCTTGGAGTTCTTGTTATCGCCCTTCAGTCCCTTTTGATACCACTGCACTATGTGCTCTTCCTCCAAAACATCAGCATCATAGAGTGCCTTTAGAACCAGGGCAACCTCCTTCAAAGCATTTGAAGTAGACTTACAAGAAAATTCTTCAATAGCATGAAGCAATAACAGCTGGGATCCCTCTTCGGCAACAGCAGCAGCAAAGTAGTTCTTCTTCTTATCAGCTTCTTTAGCAAAACCTTTCTCAGTTCCCTCAAATAGAGCTTCAACCAGAGCACTCATCTTTTCTTGAGCAGGTGCAGGAAGTGCTGAAAGATGGGTCAGCAATTCATTCGCTCCAACACCTTTCTTCAAATTTGCTTTCACTTCACCAACCAGGGTCCCGTAGTGCATTAAGTTACCATTCTGTGAACCACCATTTCCGTTACTTGCGGTTTTTTTCTTCTTCTCTGGTTCATCAGTGGAAAGCATAACCATATCAGCTGTCACAGCACTTAACTGTTCTTGGATACGTTGACGAGCAGCATCAAGTGATGTATCTGTCAGCCATTGCACGTCGTCATCACCATCATCTTCATCTGGAGCCTCCTCTTTCTCAACAATTTGACTGTGAGTAGGCGAAGTGCGGTCTTCATCAGAGCCACTTGCTTTCTTCTTTGAATAGGTGGATTTAGCAGTGCCATCTTTTGAAGATGAAGAGCTTTTCTTCTTAACCTCTTTCTTCACTTTCTTCTGTTCCTCATCAGCCATTTCACCTTCCTTCAGTCTCTCCTTCTCAGCTCTCCTCATGGCCTTCTTGTCTTTGGATCCTTTCTTAACCTCTGGAGGGTTCTTAATGATGAAGGTAGTCAGCTTGTCTCTCATATCAACATCAGACACAAAACCACAAGCAGCGCATTTCAGCTGGATCATTTGGTTCTTAGTGATTATGATCTCAGTTTCAGGATTTCCACAACCATAACACTGGACATATTTCTTAATGAAGTTCTCAAGAAGGCCAGCAAGCTTAACAGTATCATGTGCTCCATTGACGTGAGAAGTGCCGGTCTTCTCATCAAATTTTGACTGGGCCCCAAGTTCACAACCAAAATACTTGGTCGTGTAAGATGCAGGCCTTGCCAATGCCTTGGCAATATCAACCATATTGACAACATTAGTTTTGATGCCATTACCTCTGCCCTCAATTTTGGTAATCATCCTAGGCATCTTATACCTGTAGAAAGCATCATCACTATTTGCAGCACCAATGTTCTGTAAAGCCATGTTGACTTACAAAGTTTCAGAGATATTCAGAGGCAGCAAATGCTGGAATTCAAATTATACGCAGCTGCAATTTCAGCCTCTAAGGTAGCTCGTGCCCTTGAAGAATCTCCCTCAAGTATAATGGAAGGTGGCCAACCACAACCAGAAAACTGAGTGAATTTCTGGTATGTCTCGCAATGCATACAGCTAATTCTCTGGGATGAGGGTCTGTAATTTTTTCTAGAAGAAGAAAAATACTCTCCAAGCAGCTCAGTTGCTCCCAAATGGATAGTAGCCTGATCAAACATGAAAGAAACTTTAACGTGACACCTTCACCTTCAAATCTGCTACAGCAGAACTTGCACAGATACCAAGCCAACAACACCTACAATTCAAAACCAGAAAATAAAAAATAATTAAAATTACAACATTGAACCTCAAAGCAAATCCTTAACACAATAAAAAGACCTAGTCATCAACAACCAAGTCACACACACACAAACATATATATGGCAATGGAAAACCAAGCACATAAGTTATTATCACAGACATATCAGGTCAATGGAAAACCAAGCACATAAATTATGATCACACACACACACACACATATCAGGGCAATGGAAAACCAAGCACATAAATTATTATCACACACACACACACACGCGCGCGCGCGCGCGCACACACACACCAAGCACATAAATTATTATTTCACACACAGACACACACATATCAGGTCAATGGAAAACCAAGCACATAAATTATTATTCCCAAAGTTTTCATATATCTGTGTCTATGGATGGTATGCTAAACCGGGAGACAAGCCATAACATATCGTAATATCAGAAACAGAACAATTGAAAACCTAGAAAACACGTATCAAACAGCCTTAACAATAACAACATTTGACAAGAATGGTGCTTCAAATTCATCCGAAACATTAAACGAAGATCAATACGCGCGATGCCATGTTCGATGAGTGTTGTTAAAAAAGCATCAAACAAAATTATTGTACATAGGCAGATGCAAACAGATCTTAAAAGAATAATCGAAGAAAGAGATAAAGAAAAGATGTGAAGTTGTATGTACCTGAGATCAGAGGAGGCAAGAGCGTGCGTAGAGAACAGAGAAGAAGATAGCGATTAGGGATAGACTCTTTCAGATGTTAAGGCGTCTGTGCGCTGTGTCCTCTTTTCGTTTCTGTTCCGTCCAATATTTATAATACTATGATAAAGCCTAAAGTAAGATCATTATGAATTAGGAATGAAAATGGGTTACACCTTCTATAAGAGATTTTTAACCTAGTTTGTTTAAGGTTCATTATGGTTTGATTTATTTATTATAAAGATAAGATTAAATTTTTTTTGAAAAATTTGTTTAATAAAAAAGTCATACAAGTTTGAAAAGGAGTATGTTAAACCTATTAGGTTGGCTTATTTAATATATATATATATATATATATATATATGTTAAAATTTAAAAATAATATTATTTTAAAAAAATATTTTTTCTAAGTATGAACGTGGATTATCAACCATTTTAAAAAAATTATCTTGAAAATATTATAAAATAATTATTACTTATTTAGAAATATAAGTAAAATATTAAGACATTTTTTATTTAAAAATTATTTTTTTAATTTTCCTAAATTGATTTAAAGTGTTTTGTAAACTTAAATTTTCTTAAAAAATGTTTCTTCATGTTTGGGAGATGGCTTGATAATTAAAAAATTTATTCGTCTTTGTATTTAACTTGCCTTGATTTTTATTTCTTATTTATTTTATTATTTGACATTAAGACTAGATTATTGAATAAAACTATTTGTGGGTAGTCGCCCGAATCCGCCCGATTTTATCAGGAAAAATCAACTTTATCAGGTTCGGGTTTTCTCCGATAGCTAAAAGTGACAGCGGGTATGAGATTACTGATACCCACCCCGCACCCATTCCATAATAAATAATATTAAAAAAATAAAAAAAAGATATTATTTTTAATTTTTATAATTGAATTGATTGATTTTGTTTTATAATTTTTAAATTATGATCCCATATTTTGAATGTGAGTTTGTTATTGTTTTTTTTTTGTTACGTAATCAGTTTTTTCGTCCGATTTTTTCAATTAAAAAAGCTATATTATTTTTTAAGTTTTTAATTTTAATCAAATAACGGGGGTAGTGGCGGGAGCGGGGATGACGATGGATTTTAAAACCCGACGTGATCTGAAGCGAGGTCGGGGAGCAGTTTTTGAGTTAGGGACAGGGACCGGGGATGCAATACCCACCCCGTCCCGCCCAGTAGCATGCCTAAATGAAACTTATGGTATTTTATTTAGATTGTTTATTTTGTTTATAATATTTTGTTGAATACTTAAAGGTGCTCTAATTAATTTTAACTTATTTTTTTTACACACAAATTAAAAAAAAATATGTGTCTTTATTTATATTAAAATTAAAAAAGTACTATGCGAATTTTCAAAGTTTTACCGTATATTCATTAGATTTTCTTTATATATAATATTTATTGTAAAATAGACTCTGGTAGGTTGAACCAAACTTTTAAATAGGCTATGTCAAACCTATAAAAAAGCCTATAACAAGTAAATAGGTCGAGTCAAACTTTATGTTTTTAAATTAGGTTAAGACACATAATAAAACTTTGTCTGATCTGACTTGTTTTCAGCCCTATTGTCAATCTAATTTAACTTTTTTTCATTTTTTTTTACCTCCTTTAAAATAAATTCTTATTATAGTTCTTATAAATTTCAAATGTTTCATTTATAGTTTATGTTTTAAAACTCATCAACTCTTCCTTATTTTTAGTAACCATGTCATCAAGGTTCACATCAATGTCACGTCATTATTTATCATATAAAGACTAAAAATGAAAAAAAAATCCTTACTTTTTTAGGGAATTAAAATAAAAAGAACACTATAAAAATAAAAATGTTTTTTTTTACTTAGAGTAAAAGAAAAAAGTGTAAGATTGTTAATATTTTAAGCTATATTACTCACACAAGTTGTAATTAATTTTAACACAAAAAAAAAGAGTTTACATAAAAAATTATAAATGAATATTGACACCTATTTTGATGATCAAACACTCAAAATAAATTTTAATTAAACAACATTCTTTGTGAAAATCAATTTTTAATACTTGTTATTCAAACAAAAATCACGATATTATATATATAAAAGTAGGAAGATAAATAATCAACTAAGCTCCAGAGAAGGAGACTCCTATTGCATCACCAAAACCACAAGAGCTAACAGGCTGGAAAAGCTTCCCAAGTGAGAAACGCAGTTGTTGAAGAAGTTTCATGACGAGCCAGAGAGTCAGTGCACATATTCCCTTCTTTATAGACATGCTGGAAGGAGAGATGCCATTGTATGTTCTTGAAAGATCGAATAAGATTAATGATAGTTGTCATCGAATTAGGTTTAAAGCAACAAAGAGAGTCTCTAATTCACACTATCATTCTCTAGTCCATGTTTCACGCCAACTCTATGGCTTTGCGAAAAGCATGAAGTACAACACTGACATTTGTAGTATATCCACAGCAAGAACCATGAATTAATAATATGCCAAATCCTGAAGGTCCCGGGTTACCCAAGGAGTTGCCGTCAACATTAAGGTTAAACGCAGGAGGAGGAGTCCAAATAATGCTTCTAGTCTGGCGTTGAGGAGTTCCCATCTTCAAAGTTGCAATAATCGATCTATGAAGGAGCCAAACCTGGTTGATAATGAACTAGGGCTGACGAACTGTCTCTTAAAAACCACAATCATTGTGAGTCTTCCACAGTTGGAAGATCAACCTGTAAAATAATCCTCCTTGGTTCACAATGCCAAAGAAAATTCACTATAAATAATTAGAATTTTATTATATTTTCATAACCCAAAGCTACAATACGTCCTTCAATGAATCAATTTTTTTGATTAAAAAAATAAAGATAGCAATGACAAATACAGTCTGTTCCACTTTCTTTTTCAAATATAAAATACAATCTGCCCCTATAGCCTTAATATTAAGAGAGTCAAATGATTCAGTCGATAGTCTGGAAATGCTGCTCATTTGCAATACTTGTTGAACCACATTGGAATGTTTGTGTTATGTGTGGTCGAGGCTCAGAATCACTAAAAGTCTCCTAGCACTTATCTGCATCATCATCAATGATCAGTGTGAGAATAACAAATCCATCTCTTGATCCAACACTATGTAAATAATCAACAGGAATATGATAGAACACATCAAACTTGTGAATTTAAATTGTATAGCCTAGATCAAATGCTTGAACACCAAGGAGGATACCACTTACCTGTAGTTCACAAACAAGCTATATCCAAGGGAAGAAAGATAAAATGGCTTTGAAAAGCTTGACAATGAGACAGAGTGTGGTCCCCCATGAAGAACTACAATTAGTGGATCAAGTGCATCACTTTTCTTAGTTTTCGATGACACAAATATAGCTTCATATGGCTGACTAGCACCTGAAATTGAAGTCAAGATAACAAAATATATTAAAAAAAAAATCAATTCCTCAAGAAAAATCTGAGAATAACCATATATTATGCAACCAAAGGGCGAGTAAATAATATCAGCCACGGTTAGTCACACGCATATTATATTATAGAGAAAAAAGAAATATATGCATTCCAAACACTAACCACCAATAGTTATATAGAATTCATTCGTTGGCACAATAATCTATGAAACGAGTTTAGTTTGAAAATCTCTGATGAATTTTCATAACATGCATTTCACTATTGTGATGATACTTCTAGATATTTCTTCTTGTTTTCTTTTAATCCTTGTATTCTCATTCCTCATATATTCTAAATTACTTTTGTCCTTGAAATGAAGAAAAAGGGGAAAAAGCAGTTCATGTAGTTCCAAAGAGGTTTCAACAATCCAATTCCCATTACTGACCATCAAGAATACTCGTAAAACAAAACTTGTTCCGGTCCCAGAATCCTACAAAACATCATAGAGTAGTAGTCAAGATTAGGTAAAATCATGGCTCTTTGAAATATTGTAATTATTCTGGCAGAGGAAATGATCTTTAAGAAATGAAGACCAACAACTTTCAGTTACTGTGAACAATATATACAAATAATATCAATTTATCATATGTTCATATTTCAGATATCCCCATATATTTTGCTTCATTTTATGGACAACTATTCAAACTACCAAACCATATTACAAGATTATTATAGAAATTACCAGTAGTAATTCTAAATACTGTGATTGAAATGCTCCAATCATAGCCTCAGCCATGTAGCCAATAAAAAGGCAAACAACCAGCTCCAGAGGAAAGCCAGACTAGGTAAGCCTCCAATCATGCTTTTCGACCTTATGTATGCTCCAACCATAATTAACCACATCTACTCATTTGTATAATGAACTCCTTCAGATGCACATGAGAGTGCCAGCATCCATGCTTGTAAACCTCGAGGAGCATCCCTTTTCACCATTTCTTCCAGCCTGCCAACAGCCTGCTTTGAAACTCCACAATTCAGCAAAATGTTTGCAAGAACTCTGAAAGTAAAATCATCTGGTTGAACGCCAGATTTTATCATTTCCTTGAAAGTCTCTGTAGCTTCCCTTAGCCTCCTATCCATAGAATACAAGCCAAGAACATTATTATAACTCAATATATCAGTCAAGAATTAATGAAGAAGAACTCAATCTTCAAATCACTTGGCTACTTTGTTTACATATAAACATTACACTTGCGTTCTTAGTTTACTTGTTGGAAGAAGTAACCATAAATTCTAACAACTTTCTGTTTTTCCGGGGGAATACTTATACATAGGAGCAGGCATATTTACAATCGTATTTTGCATTATTGAGATGGATAAACCTGATAAACCCCACCACTTTGAACCTCACATATACAATATGGAAAGGGGAGCTCCAGGCAAGTTGATAAATGACTATAATACTATGAGCATATGGGAATTCAATGCAAAAATATGGGGACCTATGGGATACTACAATTACTATCAAGAAGGATGACATTATGAAGAGATAATTGTATAAAGTTCATGACTTTTATATGACAATTCTTAAATATAGTGATTTGAATTTGTTCTTTTGTTTTCACTTTTTACTTTTCCCATTTTTCTGTTTATGTTGGATCAAGAGGTGTATATTCCCTATTTCTACCTTCTTATTTGTCATTAAATAAGCAAAACTTTGAAAGTGCTATTTAGTCGCACATTGACTATTAACTACTCCGAGAAGAAGGTAACACCTAGTCAAAAGTTTTATAAAGACTGAAGACTTCGAGTCTAGTAAGCTATGATGTCATTGCATCTTCTAGTGATGCCTTGACCATTTCTATTCTTGATGACATCTAGAAATTCGTCTTCTCATAATTCAGTACCTTACATGGATGATCTCATTCTTTATATTGAAAAGTTTGGATGAGTCAACATCCTTGCATCGCTCATGTTTGCCAACTAAGTCTAATAGTTATCGGTTAACTATGTAATTTTTGAAGAAAATGGAAGCTTATCAGATATTTATGCTATAGTCTAGATTATTTGGCTTGTTTAACATATTTGTACATGCTTCAACTGTCACAAAGATAGGGTCTGGGTAAGCTTCTTTAAAAGTATTTCTAAAAGAAGAAAATAAGAAGAAAAAAATGAGATGAACTTTTCCAAAAACAAAAATAAGCTTTCTATTAGCTAATTTTTAGAAGCTCGCCAATATAACTTCTCTAAAAGATGAGATTATATCTACTAATGAGCTAATGGAACACTCATTTTAGCTTATGGAGAAGTTCATTTCATTTTTTTTCTTCTTACTTTCTTAATCTAGAAGTGCTTCTAAAAAAGCTTACATCCAAACAGACCCATAATATCACTCTCCAAGAACATTTGTTAGATTACAAATACAAAAAACTCCAATCTAGTCAACATGGTTAGGGAGGGACTATTAATTTACTCTTATTTCATATTCCTAGCTATTTCTATTGGCTTGATGATAGTGATTTGATGATGATCTGGACCTTGATGAAAGAGAGCAGAACTCTTGTTCAGAGAGTAATCAGAGCAAGAGTTTTGATTCATTATAAAGATGATATTGGATGTCATATTAAAGCACCTAAAACACATGGTACTGTGCAAAAATTAAAAAAAAAAAGAGCTTAACCTAAACAATGAAAACAACTTCCAAAAACTTTGATATGCTGTTAGATAATGCAGTATACTTGGACTTAAACTTCCATTGATCATTTGGCTTGCTTTACAAATTCCAACTAATCCCATCAGCATAACTACAATGTCAGCTACTAACCTCTCTTTGGTCACAAACCAGCAACGTCTAATCTAGTCATCGACGACTTTTCACTCTTCTGAAGTGGTCATAAGAGTCTCCCACTTTAATTTTTCATATTACAAAATATCTAAAGTCGGTGATCGTGCCACAGAAGAATTAGACGTTATAGGAGGGGAGAATTACTTACCTAAACTTAAAGAGGAAACACGGTTATGCCAATGAACAAAACTCAGGTATATTACTTTATGCATTTGTGGTATTGTTCTCTAATCAAAATTGGAATTTCACTTCCATAGCTTGCGTATTGAAAGTTGACATTAAAGTTAAGTATAAATTATCGAGATAAAACTTAAATTTTGGTTAGAGAATAGCACCATAAATATTTAAGGGTACCTCGATACTTAAATTTTGTTCTGTCAATTAGGCTTAACTCGAGTAGGAAGGATGGGTAGCATTGGGGTTGATTTCATTATTTAATCCATCTAGACTTTAAACTTAAAAGGCTACGAGATTACAGTTCTGCCTGCATAGATTTCCATATATAAAAAGATTCTGCTAATTCATTTTATAAAATTTCCCATGTTCTGGCATACACGATTGATCATTAAATGCAGCGAGAGTCCAACTTTAATTCACCACAAACCTTTTCCATCATATTAATAACCCGGCAACATGCAAAAGTCCTTGTATTTTTTTATATTTTGCAAAGCTCTCTGAAGTGGAAGGAGAAAAAGTTTAGTGGGTAATCATCAATGAGAAAATCAATAAAGTTTGTTTTGGATTTTTCCAATCACCACTTATGCAATATATATTTTACTGTAAAAAATAACCTTAGTCCTTACATTTCCAGTCCTTATCACTTATTATCAACTTATGTCGCTATGTATTATAGATGATGTGATAAGAACCTTCATTGAAAGTGTATGATTGAATCATCTAGAAATGAAATTTAAGCTCAATATTTAGCTTTCAACACATATTATTAACAAATGATCCTTAAAATTGAGTGTTTCTAAAATTAGGAAAAATGACACTTTCTAAACTATACGATAGACTCAGAAAACACCAAAAAATATCATGTATTTCGAGAGATACAACTGAGATTAATTGAGATGAAAATTGAAAATTTGATGGTTAGGGTTTGATTCAATGGAAATTTGGAAACAAAAATAAGTAAACCAAAATTGGAAGGCGCCACAATCCAAGGATCGATTAGTCTATGAACGTCACAAGGATAAACACCTTTGATAAGTTCATAGATTCTCAAAAGAACCTAAGAGAACTAGTCTCACTTACAATGTAAGAATTGTAATATAATGTGTCAACCTAAGAGAACCAATCTCACTCACAATGTAAGAATTGTAATATAATGTGTCTTTCATTCACAAAAAAGGAGATACATATCACTGGTCACATGATACCAAAAGTCTAACTCATTATTTATTGGTGATAATTATCTCAATTAAGTGTCTTAATGATCATTTAAGTCACTCAACAAACATAAAAATACACCAACCCTCAATATTATTTTAAACATCTTATTACAAACTTTATTCAACAAAATGAAACTAAACATCTTCATTTCTTAAGTTGTTTTTAATTTTATTCCTTATAGTTGTGGATCTGATTCATGAAAATTGTCACCATTTAATTCAAAGTTGTCTTTATTTTCTTACCACGTGCATGTGCCTTTGTTGTTGATCCCTCAAGTTCTTGTATTGCTTCAATATTCTTGTTTCATGTTTGATTTTCATCATGAATGTCACTCATAATGGTTTTTGGTTAAATAAATCTACCCATGATTGAGTTCTCGTATGAAAAGTGAGAAAAAAAATGGATTGATATAAAGGTATGACCAAGTCACGCAAGACATTGGAATTCCGAGTGGTATTACGTCAATCATGGAATTCCAACTATAGCAGAGGTTTCAAAATCTCCAAGTTTCAACTTTGAAGACTTTGGGATGAAGTTGGGGTAAAAAATGATATTAAGTTTGACATCATGTAAATTCTTGATACCAGTATTAATTCATTAATTATTAATCATCTGAAATAATAATGAAAAAATAAATTTTCGATACAAAATAATTTTACTGATCTAATCATTAATTATTATGTAGAATAAATTTATAATTTTTTATAATATTTTTTTAGAAAAACCATATCAACAATATTTTTTTATTTGTTAATAATATAGTTTTATACTAACAATACATAATTATTATTCCTGGTCCATCTTATGCACAGTACGGACTCCTCCACTTCTTGTTCTACCTATTCAACATGACTGAATTTTCTTCCCAATGAATGTTCATATTCCAAAACCTAAGATAAGTATGAATTGAATTGTGACTATGGTGTGATGGCAACCTTGATATTTATTTAATGATGACCACTCCAATACGTTGAGTTCATCCAACTATCTCCCACTTCTGTACGACATCGGGACCAAGAAACTAATTGTTTTTTCCTAGACTATAAGTGTCTTTTGTCAGATATTTTACATCTCCCTGTCCAAACTCTAGGTACCGTTCTAACTTGTAAATTCTAACGTTTCCTCGGACTTTGATTGCATTTGAGATGCGATGTCAGGTGTTACCTCTTGACAATTTCACTCAAAGCCAATTAATTAGTGTGTTGCTTTAGTTGTGTGTTTGGAAATGAAAATTTGTGCTAAAAGTGTGAAGAATTACTTCTTGACAATTTCACTCAAACGTCTATAGGATTTTATGTCAACGTAAATTAAAACAAACATTAAATCAAGCTGAACTGATGACTATATGAATTAACTAATAGACATGTTATTTTAAATCTGACACAAACAGATTAAGAAACTTAATTAATTAAAATCTCAAATTATGTATTTACGAGGAATTTTTACTGCCAACTTTTTATTCAATTGTTACAAAATTAATAATTCTGTGGACTTGAGATTAAATGGCTTAGTAAAGGTCTCCTGTATCTTGCACGATAAATAAGGCGAATAACAACAGCCGTAACAATAAATTGAACAAGGAACAACTACACATGCATATTAATTCCTTGACTTACGTTATTTGTTGGGGAGCTTTAATAGTGTGTGGTTATTTGATATTTTTACAGATTCATGTATAAATCGTATATAACCATAGCTAGGTGGATGTTTGTCCGGTTGATGTAAGTTGCTTTGGTACTTCTGTACCCTTCTATTTTATATATCATGTTTTTTACTGATGAAAAAAAAACAACACACACACACATGCATGTTACATAAGGTTCTATTATGACATGAAATTTATTTGAATGATTATGCGTAAACACTTTCTTAATATTAATAATTTTTCTTTTTCGTTACATTAAATTTTGTACTATATGTACATCTGATATCAATAATTTCTCTCTATTTTTATTATTATATCACATTCTTTATGATATTTATACCTTTTCTTTCTTTCTTTAGATGTCTACCAACGAATAAGAGCATTCCGGTGAAATTGCTTAATTTATTGTGAAGTTACCTTATATAACAATTTTAATATTTGAATAAATTTTTATATAAAATATCTAAAGTTAAATTTATAAAAAATATAAAACTCACAAAATTAAAATAAATAACTCATCTAAATACTCAAAGAAGTGGGTGTCCGTACATAGATTTCCAATTTATTTTTATCTTTTGTCAACCAAATTGAAAATGTATTAGATCTATAAATTAGGCATCTTTTGCGTATCCACGGCGTATGTTTGGACTTTGGACTTTGGACCATGTCCGGCCAACACTCACACATATGCTATAACTCACATCAAATTTGTTTAATACTGTTAAAATTATAAATTATGGCTTCTGATTTGACGTGCATAAAATGCAACAAGAGACATAACAAACATATTAGTTATTAATAAAGGACAACAAGCGTTTAAATTTTTTTAATTTTATCTAAAAGTTATCCAAACATATAACCAGTTATTTTCACAGTAATTTGTAGGCTATTTTTTTAGAGAAATTTGTAAGTATCTATTCATGTCTAATTAAGCCTAAATAAACACAATACATGCTTAGGGTTTAAATTCAAACTTTTTAATTAAGTTGAAACAACATAATATGAATGGGTTCAGGTATTCCACAATCGTTAATTTTTTTTATTACTTTCATCGACTAAGTACGAGATGATTAATTCCCATAAAAAAAAGAGTAAGAAATGATTAATTTCATCAAATATCGTTACAATTTAAATGTTGTACTAAAAGGGAATGTAATTTTAGCATATGCTAAAGATCAATCAATTAAAAATAATGAGAAGTAGATTGTACAAATATAAAAATAAGGAAGCAAAACTGCATTTTAATTTTTAAAGAAAGAAAAAGAAACTAAAACCATTCAATTTTGAAACAGGAGAATTCAAAAGTATCATAGAGAGAATTGCCGCAACACAAAGAGAAATAGAATCCTCCTTCTGAATATATTATCAAGAAGCGTATAACATAAGGCAGTTGAGAAAATAGAATGGAAAAAGAGTGGAATCCAGTCGCACAAGACAAGTGAATATAAAGAGCAGCAGCAAGACTGAGAAGAAGTTGCTGCAAAACAATGCATCAGTCATTCCATGTTGTCTTCCTCTTCCTCCTGCTTCCACTTTGGAGCAACGCTCAAACAGAAAGACAAAAGAACAACACGGGCTTCAAGTGCAACTTCACACGCACGTGCAGGGCCTACGCCTTCTACCGCGCCACCGCCCCCAACTTCACCGACTTGGCCTCCATCGGCGACCTCTTCTCGGTGAGCCGCCTCATGATCTCATCCCCATCCAACATCTCCTCTTCTTCCCTCAACACCCCTTTACTCCCAAATACACCCCTCTTCGTCCCCTTAACCTGCTCCTGCAACCCCGTCAACGCCTCCTTCGGCTCCCTCTCCTACGCCAACATCTCCTACACCATCAACTCCGGCGACACCTTCTTCTTAGTCTCCTCCATCAAGTTCCAGAACCTCACCACTTACCCCTCCGTTGAAGTCGTCAACCCCTCCCTCCTCGCCACCAACCTCTCCATCGGCCAGGACACCATCTTCCCCATCTTCTGCAAATGCCCCCCCAACAACCAAGGGTAAGTTCCCAAAAACTTTTTTTTAAGGATAAATAATCAAATTCAAATTCTTCTTCTTTCTGATACCCGATTATGACAGAACAAATTACATGATCTCCTACGTCGTCCAACCCGAGGATAACATGTCGTCCATAGCTTCAACTTTCGGTGCTGAGGAACAGTCCATCATTGACGCCAACGGCGGTGAGACCACTCTGCATGACTATGACACCATTTTCGTGCCCGTGGCGCGGCTTCCGGCTCTGTCGCAGCCCTCGGTGGTTCCTTCCGCGCCGCCGCCAGTAATTGGGAGCACTAATGATGATAGGACAGGGACTGTTAGAGGGTTGGGGGTTGGATTGGGGATTGTGGGGTTGTTGTTGATTTTGGTGAGTGGGGTTTGGGTGTACAGAGAGGTTGTTGTGATGAAGGGAGTGGTGAGAGATGATGATGAGGAGAAGAATGTGTATTTGGGAGGTAAAGCGGATGTTAAGAATTTGGATGTCAAGTTGATGGCTAATGTGTCTGATTGTTTGGATAAGTATAGGGTTTTTCGGATTGAGGAACTGGTGGAGGCCACTGATGGGTTTGATCAGAGTTGCTTGATTCAGGGATCGGTGTACAAAGGCGAAATTGATGGGGAGGTCTTTGCCATCAAGAAGATGAAGTGGAATGCCTATGAGGAACTCAAGATCTTGCAGAAGGTAATTAATTACAACACCTCCTATCTCTCTTTTCACAACATTGATTGTTTGTTCAGTTTGTTTAACTCTGAACTGATTACTAATTTTACTATAATTAGATGATAGATAAAAAACTCCCAACAAAAAGTAATTACTTTGACTTTGTTAATAGTTATCTATTTGAGCTTAATTTTCATACAGAAGGTGAAAATACCAATCATTCTTTTTAGTTTTTACTTATCTTGTATAACAACGAGTACAAGTAAATAGGATATACACTGGTTTTGACAATATGGTTCGCAAATATTGTATATGGGAAATTTGTCTGTTCCTACCATAACTACTTTTAAAGTAATTGTTGTTAAAGTTAATAAATTTACCAAACATAACTATTTAGATAACACTATAAAAATCTTTGACAATATCTATATAATTATTCTGGTTACAACAGGATCAAATATCACATATGGAAGAACAGAAACCATCATAATGTGAGGAACAGACGGGGAGAAAAGCTTTACATAGAATAACATATGCTAAGAGTTAATTAATTAATCTTATTGTTGATGAGTAATCAGATGATATTACGTGAAGTGACTTGTCTGATGAATGGTCAACCAGCCGCTAATTATTTAGTTTATTTAGCATAATCAAACTAAGGGAATAAACCTCTAGATGCCCGGGACCTGGATATACACAATTATTCTAATACTCCTACTTGGGGCAAAAAATAGTCGGAATCATAGCATGATAATTAATTATTCTGTTGTTACTCTCCAAACAAAACCTTCAGTCGTTATGCAGGGAGAAAAAGGAAAACAGAAGTTTACATATATTTTGGTGATTTCAAAAACTTTGACAGACTGGATTTATTTTAGTAATTATCCATTGTTCATTTTTTTCATACTTGTATTTTAGAAACACATAAAGTGGAATACAACAAGAGTGGTTGATGGCATTGTTGCTTATGGTTATTTAATGAAAGAGGTTTCCAACTTTGTCTCATTTTTAAGATCAGGGTTAATTAATTAATAATAATATAGACTACGATGTAACTTTAAAGCAGCACGTTAGGTGCACTTAAAAGCACCGCGAAAGACAAAAGATACTAGCTCTTTTGTCCGTTTCCAATTGATAACAAAAGTGTTAAGATGTGATATCCCATTTGGCATTTGGATCTGGTCAAAATAATCATGCTAGTAGTTATATTCAACTAGCTTTTTAGGGTTCAATATAGGTAGTTACAATTATATTGTAAAAATCTTTCAAACAAAATATAATAGGCTACTCTCTAATAATTTTGATTAATGATACACAAACACCTCATTATTTTAAACACCCCATCAACACCTTTCATCTCTATATGTCTTTCTAGGTGTTGCATAGAGATTTGGGGTGTCCATTATACTTTTTTCTATAGTTTTATCACTTGATTGATTATATATATCCACCATGATTCGTGCTCAAGTAGTTGATTAACAATATGGCATTTTCTGTGTTGAAGGTAAACCATGGGAATCTTGTGAAGTTGGAGGGATTTTGCATAGACCCAGAAGAAGCAAATTGCTATCTAGTCTATGAATATGTAGAGAATGGATCTCTATACTCATGGCTGCATGAGGGCAAAAAAGAAAAGCTGAGCTGGAAAATAAGGCTACGAATAGCCATTGACATTGCCAATGGTCTCCAATACATCCACGAGCACACAAGGCCACGGGTTGTGCACAAAGACATCAAGAGCAGCAACATTCTCTTGGATTCCAACATGAGAGCCAAAATTGCCAATTTTGGGCTTGCAAAGTCAGGAATGAATGCCATTACCATGCACATTGTGGGAACACAGGGCTATATTGCCCCTGAATATCTGGCTGATGGTGTGGTCTCTACAAAGATGGATGTGTTCTCTTTTGGGGTTGTGTTGCTTGAACTAATTTCTGGGAAGGAAGCCATTGATGAGGAGGGAAATCTCTTGTGGGCAAGTGCCATCAAAACCTTTGAAGTGGACAATGAGCAAGAGAAGACAAGGAGGCTGAAGGAATGGTTGGACAAGGATATTTTAAGGGAGACATTATCAATGGAAAGTTTGATGGGGGTTCTCACCGTTGCAATTGCTTGCTTGCATAGAGACCCGTCTAAGAGGCCCAGCATAATGGATATCGTCTATGCACTGACTAAAAGTGAAGATATGGTCTTTGATATTTCAGATGATGGGATTGGTTCCCCACGGGTGATAGCAAGGTGAGATGGGTTGAGGTACTGACCTATCTGGTTTTGTTTTTGGTCATAGAACCATTTGGACATTTTTGTCCACAGAAATCCATTTGGTTTTTTTGGTAATCTCTGGTTGGTGTGGCCTTGGCCCTTTTTGTATGGGATTAGGTTTTCTTTTTGCTATGGATATGCTGACCACTAAAAAGGGTTTAGAAGACCCCAATAATTTAGTACTTCGTGAAGTAGGGTTTTTCTCAGCCCAAAAATAATAAGGGAGTGTAATAATCTTATGCTGTATATATAACTAGTTTCTACCTATGCTAGCACACAGTTATGTTAGTCTGTACACATGTTGTAAAACTATTTGTTTTAATATAGTAACTAGCAAAATACTAGTGCATTTGCACTGATTATGTTGGATTTTATACATGTTTTAATAGATGACTTGAAACAAATGCCCTCTTATAATAAATGGTTAAGCAAGAAAAAAATTCTGAGTCATTGGCTAATATGATAGTTTGTTGAAATTAATAACCTGTTGCTCTCATTGTCTATTTCTCTCTTCAAGCCTCTCTATTGTAACCCACTGATTCATAAAGTGATGTTAAATTGAGTCTTAGCATACATACATATATACATATATATATATATATATATATATATATATATATATTATATATATATATATAGCACATTGTAAATAGCTTATACTATCTTAAGTAATGGAGAGATCTCTCTGTTTTTGGGAAAAATGAAGACCATAGCAGATTTGCCTTTTGTATACTACAGTATTTTTGTACGGAATACTTATGTAATTCACCCCATTTTGCTACATCAGTTTAATTTAATAAGCATGAGAGCAATCACCACCTTTTTGATTGGTACTATATTTGTCATTTGGTTAGGTATTGGAGTAACATTATCTTGAGAAATTTCTAGCTTTAGGTTTTTTTTTTAACTTATAAAATTGATTCAATTTTGAAATAAAATAGAATACCAGAAATGGGTTAATTTAACCCTCTTTTTTGGTACAATGTATAATCAATGACCTATGTATAAATGAATAAGAATTCTTTGAATTTGAAGAAAAAAATGACTTTGCTAACATATATTTGTTTGATCAAAAGAGTCTCTGAATATTCTGAATTTATATTGGTAATTATTTTCAATATTTTTAAGATAAAAAATAAAAATAGCAACTTTTTTATTTTTTTTAATCATTGATTACATTTATAAAAATTAATTGCATGACTTATGATGTTTCAATATTCACAAAAATCTTACATTGCTTAAGAGTTCAAGTCAATGGTAGTCTATAAACACTATTTTCTCTTAACTCACTAAGACATCTTTTACTAAAAATAAAACCGTGATGATCTATTGAACACTTAAACGAACAATACTTAATGATGTCATCAAATTTGAGGTTGGACCATTGGTGCTAAAAGGAGTGCTTAGGTCACTCTTGCCATCACTTGGATGTTGAAGTCAAATGTCATTTATAAACATTCTCTCCTCTCAATCCACCTAGGCTTTCTTCTTTCAACCCACCTAAGCTACTTTTATTAAGGACAATAATGACCTACCAAGTGATCAGAACAACATATATATGATTAAAACCTTTTGATCAAGTGTTTTTAAAGCATATAGCATAATATATTCTTTAACATATTTCTTTAAATTAATAGTCTATTTTTATTTAAGATATGATTAGATATTTTATTTGTACCATAAGACATGTTTGAATATTAAATATAAACTTTTTCCCCCAAAAATTTGGACTTTAATTCAACATGTTGTGAGAGTCAACTCTTGTCCACATAGAGAATTGATACAAGGGAATAAAAGTTAATTTTCCAAACAAAAATTAAATTGTTACAAAAGAAAATTTTCATCAAATAATCAAACCACTCGATAATAAGTACACTTTTTATCAACAAAAAAAAAAATACTACCTTCTTTCTTATATATAAAAAATAAATTAAAACATTTTTTTATTCCTAAATATGAAAAACACACAATCACTTTCAAATGCATTAGTTGCTGCTTCTGTTTTTGGCAAAGAAAATTACTGCTTTTCCTTTTCTATAAAATGTTCTATATAGAAAGGAACATCATGATAAATGTAATCATCCGAATTCTGAATAGAAATTCTAGCTAAAGAGTAAGCCTAATTATTAGCTTTTCTACCCTCAAATTTTATTTGGAAGTCCCCATTATTTCTAACGTACGCAACGAATTGCTTGAAGCAAAGCCACAACAACTTCACCCTCTGAATGAAAGAGCCTTGATCATCCCTAATGCAACAAGTAAAGCCAATCAGTATTGCATTTGATGCATCCCAAAGGAGGCTTTTCCCATCTAGTAACGTCAGACATACCTGGATAAGGAACTTGAAATTTTATGCGAGTGGCTTGAGCTAATTAAAGTCTATAACAAACTGTAGCTTTAGTTTCATCCATTGAATTCCACAACTTTAATTTCATTCCTTCTCTTCCCCAAACTCCATAGCAACATTAATTGCACACTTGTTCATATTGTCTGCATTCAAAGTTTCACTCAGTTTAAACACCAGACCACGAAAGGAATCAACCTCAGTGATCAGTGGCTCAATCCAGTTCCACATACCTGACATCTCCCATGTAGCAATGCTTCCCGGACAGGTTATGAAATAATAATGCTTGATTACAGAAAATTCACGAAGAGGGACATGAAATACCTCTTTCCTTCCATAGTAACACCTTGATTTTATGTGGAATTTTTAGGTTCCATAGCTTCATCCAATTATCATCCACTCAAGTCAAAATTCCTTCTGAGACTCACAGCTCTCCGTACATTACTTATAAGCCGTCTTAACTGAGTAGATGCCATCTGTCCTGAACTTCCAAATTCTGTGATCCACCTCCATTTCATCCATCAAAGGTGTTTGAAGAATCAATCCAGTTATATGGGGCAGTATGACAACATTAATAAAGAGAAAAATGCATTAATTATTAATTTTCTTTGATACTTATCGTAAAGACTATTAATTTAATGAGATAAATTAATGGAAAAAATTATGTCATGACATATCACTTAAATTAAACCATTTAATTCAATGGATATTTTTTAAATAAAATTTAAATTTATAATATTATTAATGAAAATTAACTAATTTAACTATTTTTATTAGTAAATAAATTATGAATATGTTTCTTATATACAATAACGAGTAATATATTAAAAGAAACACAAGGGTACCAGAGATACCCTTGGAAGAAATACAAAACCATGCTACTTTAATAACAGTAGCATATATAGTTCTGGAACAAAATACAAAAGCACACGTTTTTTATTACACTCCACAATTCATTATTCAGAAAGGACACAATGGTTGAAAACAAAAATAATATTGTCGCTTTACATATCAAACAGGTTCCAAGTAAAATATGTCAGCCACAAATTTTTGTACAGATGATCAAGACTGTAATTATATGTACCATCGAGGGTCCAAGACCATTAAAGAATAAATCCATCTAACCTATTAGAAAACCAACAATTAAAAGATGGCAATGCTATCAAAAAAGAAAACCAACACAAAATACAAGCCAATTCATTATTAAAATAAAGCTATTCTTATGCAGAAATTGTTAAGTGATTCTAAACTATAACTTTATCTATAGTATCAATTAATCTCTACATGATATATAAATATAATCAAGTATTATTAATTTTTTCTCTTAAATTAAAACAATTGGTTATGCATCACTCAAAAATTAGTTGGGACTAATGACTATAAACAAGTGTTAGATCTAAAACTATCTAATAATGTTTTTCTTTTTACAACAATATTTTAATTTATGAGTAAATACTGAATTGTAAATATATTATATTGTTAATAGGTTAAAAAATCAATCTGGAAAGATAAAAAAAAATTCTTTGGCCAAAATATCGATTAAAAGATTTTTTTTATTTTTATAAAATTATATTAACTATCTT
>PYAF01003926.1:181788-209046 GCA_007407185.1 Glycine tomentella | reverse complement strand
ATAACCATGTTATGTGAGAAATATCTAATGATTTTATTAATAATTAATTTTATTAAAAAATTTGATTGACTATCTTTAATGATTTTTTTTATAATTGTGTTTTTCCATCATATTTTTTTGTTGATTAACTGTATAAAAATTTGCATAGATAATACACACTTCTTCTTTTTTTGACGGAGATAATACACACTTATTAAACTCTTAATTCAATAGAATTTAAACTATATAATGCATCCGTCCTTAAAAAAATACAATATGTTGCATGCACTTTCTTAGCTTTTTTTTAATGGATGAGAGGTAATTCTATTTCAAAATTATTAAATTGGAGTAGAATTTGAATGGAATTTTTAAATTAGATAAGTCGTCAATGTGGGTGACAATTTCAAAAGTTAAATCGTAAACTAAATAATGACGGATGATTTGTTATTTTAGATATAAAAGAAGCATGAGAGAGAAAATAATAAAATAATAAATTTTTTAGTAGGATCTCTTCATTTTATGTTTTTTTATAATATAACACAAAAATGGTTATTAATATAATTTTCTCATCAAATATTTGATTTATTTTAATACTTTTTCCTTATAATATACAATCACGTTAGCTATTTTGCTTCAATCTCTGTTATACAAAAAAATAGAAGATTTAATTACCATTAGAAATAAACATTCTATATATCTCTCCATAGATCCTTTCGTCATACTAAAAAAAATCGGATTATTGATCCAATTCCAAAATCTTAAGTTTCATAATTTTATAATTGAAGTTGTCAATTTAGAATTATACAAATTATGATAATGTATTTATATCGCAAATCATTCATTGAGGGTATAAAGGATTTCCTTTAAGTAAGAAAAAAGTTTTTCATCAAGATATGAATCAAATGGGAGATCCCTTAACTATTTACGACTATTTGACTAGATAGTTATGTCACAGTTCGATTTGAGCAAAATTGTGTTTAATGAAAAATACATGTAGTTTATACCAAAAAAATGACCTCACATCTAATTGCAATCACAACTTATCTTTTATTACTATGATTAAGTTATATTCAAGAAACTAAGTTTAAATTTTTTGAGTAATATCTCATATTCAAGTTTTATAAATGAAATAAACATAATTAGGAAAAAAGACTAGAATAAAAGTGGCCAACTAAGGGAGCAATTTACTTGTCTTTTATTTTGTGTTCATTTTCTAATTACAAAATTGTCACTTAGAAAAAAAAAAAAGGTGTTTCCCGTTTTCAAAGATTTATACAAGAAATACATAAAATGAAAAGGGAAAAAAAGAGTTTTTTTCAATATTCCCTCTACGAATCTTTGAAAGCAAAAAAATATATTGAAAATAAGATAATAGTTTTATCAATAAACCGAATTCTTTTAAGTATCAATTTTCTGATTGTGTGGTGGGTATGGAAAAAATTTATTGAAAGAAACAAAATTTATTTGGTTATTGTACATCTTGTAGTATCATGATTTTCGGTTATAGGAATATCTTGTTTTTATAAGAAGAAAAATAATATTTTATGATTAAAAGGTGAAAAAAGAAAATGAAAAAATAAAAAGAAGTAAGAGAGAGAGAGAGAGAGAGAGAGAGAGAGAGAGAGAGAGAGAGAGAGAGACCCCGTTCGTGTGTACCTCTTTTGCCGTAGAAACTCTATCAGATGCTTTAGCTTTACCATACAAAAACATGACATTTTAGCTTTTTGAACTATGAAGTTATTAGTCATTATAGATATGAATAATGGACTGGCTCAGCTTTTCATTATTTCTAGACAAACAAGATCTACAATAAATCTTGCATGTTCATGTTCCTTACAACAAGTCAAACCTCTGATCTGTACATGCTATAAAATAAAATAAAAAGATTCCCGAAAAAAAAAAAAAACACTGCCAATTATACCTAGCAAGTGAAAGGTTAATTAATGCATTCTCCTGTTACTGATATTTTCTTGTACATTTTATTTCTCGTTAAATGAAATTCATGAAGGATCACTGAAGATGTGAGGTCTGTTTCTCATTCAGTAAGATTCATTTTTAAATTAATGCAATGAAACAAAAAAAATTGAACTGATAAAAATGATCGTGTAATAAATAAAAAAAGGATAAGAAAAAGTATTGATAACATGCCTTACCTCAAGTCCCATTCATATCATTTCCCTTCCTAGCTCCACTGTTTCATCATGTCATGTCTATTATTATTGTACATTTGTACCCAGAAAAAAAAAAAAAAACTGTAACAAGCATCATCTGGTTTTTAAATTTTTAAGGATGTACTATGTACTATATATCTTCTGGATTGTTTGCTTTGTTTGTTCATTATCTTTTTATTTTCTTGATCAAATGTTTGATAAAGCCTGTTAAGATTGTTAAACCAATTAATTTTAATCCTGACGTCAGTACCTCACTACATGCCTAACTATATGTATGGACAAACCCAATTCATTTTGCATAACAAATTCGATTTGATTTGACTTTCAACTCAATTGCATAATTATTGATACGTAGGTGTTTGTGTGTAGGTGGGATTGGTGATGATAAGACCAATTGATTTTACAATAAAGGACATTTCCCGGTGTTATCTCTCTTTGATTCTAGATAATCAAAATGTCAACTTTTGATAAATAGTGCCATAAGGATGACACCATAACATGTTTTCTGGGACGGATCAGATCCGCTTCAACGTCTTCAACCATGATTTTCCTTGTCAATAAGCCAAGTCATCTGGTCTTTTATAAAGTAATAAAGAATTGCAAATGGATTATGAAACCGATTTCAGAGTAAATAAGAAATTATTAAGAGCAAGAGATTCGGGATGTGACACACAATACATATCATGTTAAAAGTAACTTTTAACCATTATAAGAAATAGAAGTTAATTTCTTATAAAGGTTAAATTAGTTATCTAAAATCGTGGTAAAAGTTACTTCTATATCATCCACCAAATTTAAACATGCACATAGTTAATTTTGTGTCCATTGAATTGCAAAGTATTAAATGAATATTTGATGTATCACACTATATTTTTGTGTGATAAAAAGAAGAAAAAAAAAAAAAAAAACCTTGGATGAACAAATCAATCCCTTTTATCTCTCTTGTCCACAAACTTCGTTTAAGACAAATTTCTCTGAGGTTCCTCTTGAAAGGGTTCAATGGAAATAATAGCATATAGCACCCCAATCACATATGCTAAAATTAATAACCAGAAATATTGACAAAACTTGTAGAAAGAGCCTTCCATATCCCTACTTTAGAGTCCTCCCAGATTGGCATGGTGATAGATAAACTGATAGCTAAGCATTGATTCAACATCCCTTAGTTCCAAGAACTGAATTGATGAAAGAATGATTTAATTTCCTCATCATAGCCATAGTATATTAACTGTTTGTCACACACCACAACCCAACCCTCTAGCTTCTGAGCCTTTCATGACTCTTAGCCTTTTGCAGGAAGTCATAAACATGCTGCAGAAAACAAATGTAAAGCAAGCTCTGTGAGGTTGAAATTAGATGTGTATATCTAAGACACAAACTAAACATATGATGATATGAACAAAACACACACACAGAGAGAGAGAGAGAGAGAACTTACTCCCATGGAACATCTCCAACTAGCATCCAGTCACCATCCTTGTCTTCATATGTAGGTGCATATTCAGAACCCTTGTAACCCTCTCTTTCAGAGTACTCACCTGAAGAAACAACAAAAACCAGTTCAGGTTATTTTCATCATAAAAAACTAATTTCATTCACCACAACAAGAAGGAAAAAAAAAGACTATTGGGCTATAGTGTATCCAAAAGCAAATGAAATTTCTTTCCTTATCTCTCACCTATGGTCAACTTGAACATGGTTTCTAAAGCTTTGAGTAGTTCAGGATAGCTCCTATAGACTTTCAAATCAATCTTTCTGAGGTAAGGTGCTCCATCCATGCTCACTTTCACATAGATTCCATCCCCCTGATCACCCTCCTGCAGGCTGTTTTTCCTGTAAGATCTGATAGGTGGCCACCCCACTATCTTTGCCCTGCCATCCATTTAGCTCAAAACTCAGATCCAAACAACATAACAACTTCTAAAGAAGAAATAATATTGGTATATTTTCCTACTAGTTCTATCAATTCTCCTGCTTCTTTATAAAGAAAATAATAAAAAAAAAATACATATGTTTAATAGAATACACACATTTGATATACCAATAGAAGATGTAGAATTAGACAAAATAGACCATATACTTGTAGGCTCATCTAGTCACAAACTACGGCTACCTTGAACAAAAAAACACATGATTCTTGAAAAGTCGGGTAAACTTACTTGGCTGGAGGGGCTGGATCACTCTCCACATGCTGGTCAGCTGAGGCCTTGGAAATGGAAACAGACTCTTGAGAAGTTTCAGGCACTTGCCTTTTGTTGTTTCTAACACTAATAGAATGCACGGTTTTCTCCTCCGTCCCTGGCAACCCCAATCTTAGCTCTGTTGCCTTGAGATTCAAATCATTCTGAAATACCACTCTGCTTTCCATCTTCCCCTGTGACCAGATTATCAGAATCCTCCACCACCAAATCTCTTGATACTTGTTTTCTATGCAAATTACAAAGCTAATGAAACAAGCTAGGCTTCTTCAGAATTGAATTCCAGTACTGGTAAATGGTAATATATATAAATATTGTTGTTAATGTGGGGAAGTTGGAAATACCAGTTGTTAATTTATAGGAAAGTTGGAAAAAAAGGAGGTGGCAGGCTGGCAGGTGAGTGAGTGAGGGTGCATTATGGACAAAGACGTGTCGGTAGCAGCAACAGCGGTTTTAAAGCAACATGTCCCCTAGTTCGAGGACAAATGTGGGACACACTCACCGACCCTTTGCTCTGCCTTCAACTCCATAGTCTGGGCTTGCTTGTTTATATGAGAAAAATATGTGAATTAAAATAGAAAAATATGTAATCACACAGTTTTTTTTTTTTTTTAAGTTAGACAAATTCTTTTTTAAAAATTAAATTCTCTCTTTTTTCTTCTTCATTTGAACTCAGTTAAACACATCGTTAAATGGCTCAAATGCGTGTTTAAGTAAAATAAGTTTGTGCTATGTATTAACTTGTTAAGAAGGGTCTCTCCATTTGATTATTTTAGTCATGTGGCACTATAAGCCCCCACAAGGGGTTTTAAGTTCTAGAAGGAGTCCCACATGACCACTTCCTACCTCATGACCAACCCTCACAAGGGACCCTCCATTCACATGCTCCTGCTTCCTCAAAATGAACGCTCCTGATTTGGCTTCTTAAAAACGTATGCTTGTTATTTTCGTATATATTTATATTATTCAATCATTGATTTGTCATATAAGATGATTAAATTTTATTTTTTATTTTTTATAATTAAAGTCTAACTTTTTTTTGTCAATTTAATATTTTTTAAAAGGACATTTTAATCTCTAATTAATTTCTATTTTTCATAATTTTAAACTTAATCTTCTCTACATTCTATCAATCTAAGAATTAGGAAGATAAAGAATTAATTAGGGAATATATTTTTTAAAAATACATTAAATTAAAAATAACAAAATATAAAATTTACAAAAAGGTCCTTATACTCTTTTTTTTCCACCTTATTTTACCAATTTACCTATTTTTCTCTCTCCTCCTTTTCTTCTCCTCTGGTCCCCTGCTCTCGTCAGCTTTGCTTTTCTTTTCCTCCTTTTGCCAATTTATCTGCTTGTACTGGGATGTAGAAAGTATTTTTCTACATTGGTTTTTTATCAACCGAACTAGAATGTTAATGTTTTTTTGTAGTTTCTGAAATTTCTAAGAAGACTTTCACTTCAGTTTTATAAAGAACTAGCATAAAAATACTTTTTACATTTATTCTTTATACAACCAATCCATAATATTGATGTACTTTGCAGCCTTTAAAAATCCTGACAAGACTCTCTAGATAGGTAGTATTAAAAGTCAATATAGAAAGTCATATTCTACATTAGTTTTTATTATAATCAATGTAAAAAACCAATTATAATTTTCTAATT
The DNA here is from genome assembly GCA_007407185.1 of Glycine tomentella. Taxonomy (NCBI): domain Eukaryota; kingdom Viridiplantae; phylum Streptophyta; class Magnoliopsida; order Fabales; family Fabaceae; genus Glycine; species Glycine tomentella. The sequence continues at coordinate 203,030 of PYAF01003926.1, read as the reverse complement.
TCAGTAACGCATTCATATTTTCATTTTCGCTTTAATTTTCAAAACTTTGTTCTGACAAATCTAAGATGTCTCAAGAAGGATAATATTTACAACCAATATTTGTCTCGATAAAATCAACTTTCCTTTTATATAAGTATGACTTCCCTTTTCATTTTTCTCTTTAACCTTTTCTTTTTGTTTTTCTTAATGTTCTTAATGTGTTTGTCTTTCAAACCATAACCTAAAGAGGTTATCTTTCTACAGCAACTCATTTGCTCCCTCAAGAGGTAATATTTTCTCTTTCTAATTATTTTTCTTCACACTCTAGTCTCTTTCTCTAACTTAAACCCTAACATTTGTTATGTCTATCTTCTAGATAGTGTGTGTGTGTTTTTATTTAAAGACTCCAAATAATGTGTTTAAAGACTCTAATCTAAACATGGTCAACAATTGATTTAAGGGATCGTTGTTTTCACAAACAACAACAAATAGAACATAATAAAAAAAATTCTAGTTACATGGATCAAAAGAGGGAATTTTGATTACATTTTTCTATATTTTCATTTGATTTAATAGGAATTCAATTCCTTCCTTCGAGACAATTATTACTCTTGTTTTTTCTTACACTTTTTTTTATTATAAGATTTCCACTTAAATTATATCCATTCATATTTAATAAAACTTTCACCACTACTTTATTTCTAAGGATCAAACCTATAAATAACTAGGAAATGGGTGGTATATTATATAGTGGGATAGTAGATATGTCGAAGATGAATACGTACATGTGAGTTGGATTTATAATAAATAGTAAAAGACAATAAAAGTCAACTTGAAGGAAGGAATTGAATTCCTAATAGATAAAATGAAAAAAAAAAAGTCAATTAAATTTCTTGCACTTAAACCATGTAATAAAAACATAAAATTATGGTTATATTTGGACAAAAGAGGTGGTTGGACGATACTATTTGTCCAATTCAGCTCTTTCTTGATGTCTATTTGGTGAAGCTAGTCCAATCCCCATGCATAGAAGCTTCCAATCTTCTTACTTAGTTGTTAAATGGTTCAAATAATAAGTTCTATTTTGTAATTGTTTTTTTTGTTTTAATTGTTTTCAGTTAGTTCATGCTCCTATATATGAGAGTTAGTTAGAATGCAGGGAGAGAGAGTTTTCTGATTCATTATGTTTTTTTCGTCAATAGCAAGATACATTTTGTGCGCTACTCTGTTCTTCTTTGTTCTAAATTTTAGGCTAAATTATTATTTTTTGTCCCTTTTTATTTAATTTGTTCAAGAACTAATTAAGTATGATGTTTTTTCTTGGTCCTAAATTAGAGAAAGAAATGGAAAGAATCATTAATCTAGTTTAAGAGAAATGGAAGCTGAAAACCAAGGACTCTTTCAAAGTTGATGATAAGGGAATTACAAATCATTAATCTAGTTTAAGAGCTGAAAAACATATCCTTTTGGTATGCTTTTTAGTGGAAAAGATCAGTTGTTGAGAAGAAAAAATACAAATAAGGAAGAAAAATAAAAGTTAATGAAAAAGAAACGACAATATTGGGATACACTAAGAAAAAACAAACTAAGATATTGAGAAGCAACAAGATGTGCACAAGCTAGATAGTAAAGTTGTTGAAGCTATTGAACCTCTTGGCCAACACAACAATATCGGAGAAAGAATATATGTATAAACAAATTTAATTTGTTCTTATTAATAGTAGCTTTTAAGATGTCAATATTATTGCAATAGTAATAATTTTATTAATTACAATGTATATTTCTTGCATTTACTAAATAACCTAATGGACTTAAATGGAAACGTGAATTTAGAATAACTAAGATGTGTTTCACCAAAGGAAGTAAAGTAACTATAAACAATTATTTCATTTTGCAAGATCCTTTTATATTTTTGATGTCTTTATTAGTTATAAAAAATAATTAAGTTATTCTGAACAGGCAAATCGTTCTTGTCATAGGAAATATCTTTTGACAATATATGGATTAAGCTTGAAAAGTTTGGAGTGAGTGTGTCTTTAAACACTTCGTCATAGTAAAAGTATAGAAATACACAATTAAATTATTTTTTTAATTTGTGGAGCTGCTTTTATTAGACAATTGTTTTTTTTTTCTCACTTTTGCAAGCTGGACATAAACTTATTTCTGTTGGTTAGTTTGTTTAATTTTTTTTATTTAACAAGTGTTTTTTTAAAAATAAAATAGTTACTTTATGGGTTTTTTTTATATTTTTGTATAAACGGCTTTTACTTAAAATAAGTAATTTTTAGTTTTTTTAAGAAATAAATCCAATATATTTCTTAAAAAAACGCTTATATAAACTATATTTTTTTAAAATTTTATAATAATCTTTTATTATATAGTTGTGAAAATTTCACTATATTTTAACAACTATAATAATATTTTATCTTTCTTATAATTTTATTTTTAAATTTTATTTAAATTTAAAATGTCCATTCAATATCGAACAAACTGACACGAGTATTAGAATTGAATTGAAACTAAAAATCAAAATTTTATATTCTAACAGTAAATTTAAAATTTGGGACTAATTAAATTTAGAGAAAAAGGATTTTATATATATATAATTTTACACAATTATTCGATCATAATTCAACAAATAGATATGTTTGTTGATTTTCAAAATATTTATTTTAAAGTAATTTAAACGATGATTTATTATTGAATAATAATATAAAATTGTTTTATATTATAAATATGCATTAAACTCTTAACTTTATTTGTTTAATAAATAAGAATTCAAATTTGTTGCCATAATTTATTGAGCTGTATGTGCCCATATATCAAGAAAAAAAGGTACATATGCCCCCTTCAAAAAAAAAATTATTAAAGTGTTTTTATAACTAAGTGGGACTTATGAGATAGAGTCTATGGTACGCTAGTCAAACATCTTTCGTATCATACGAAAGAAATGTTAGCCGTTGGATCGTAGTAATTTTGAAATCAATGGTTAATATTTTCTTTTTCTTTTTCTCTTTTTTGTTTCTCTTTCCCAATTTGTCCCTTCTCTCTTCGTCGTCTCTTCTCTCTCTGTCACTTTTCTCTCTCCGTCATCCTTTCTCTCTTCGTTACCTTTCTTTTATTTGTTATGTTGGGCGAGTTCAACCCATTTGGCCTCATTGTCGAAGCTCTCAATGACAAGCCCTCCGACACCGTCATCGACAAGTCAATTACTTCCTCTTTGATCTCGAAATCGCTCAAGATCGAGATGCCGACAACGATTGTGTCGACATCGCTTTTGCTCCGAGCAATCGTGGCGACCACAGTAAATCACTAAAACCCTCGCTTATCTGCTCAGTTGCTTTTGAAAGTGCGGAAATGAAGTTAAAGGAACAAGGAAAACGGAAAATGAAGTTGAATTTGAATCTTCGTTTTGAAATTCCGTTGTGCTCTTTTGCTGATGTGCATGTGCATTTGTTTCTCATTGTTATTACTTTCTCTAAAGCCGCATGTCCTAACATCGCGCAACGATTGCAGGAATATCGTCACAATCTGGCCCCCCTGCAATTTTACCACGTCGCGTCTTTAACACTCGACATCTGTCCTCATTCCACATAGCTTGTGAAACGTGAGTTCTCTGGATACGCCTCCGCAAAACCCCCCATTTATACGAGGTAGGCATAACATGGGTCGTCAGATCCATTCTGTCACCCTCGTGATCGGATCCAGACCGTGAAGACCCCGAAGATGATGAATCAGCCATCTACGAGACTATCTTAATATAATCAAAATATCATTATAATTAATAATTTAATAAATTCTAATTAAATTACAATACAAATAAATTACCTTAACCCTAAACTGAACTAATTTAATTTAATCAAAAAAATTTAATTTAAACACTAAATCCTAAACACTAAACCCCAAATACTAAACCATTAACCCTAAAATCATAATCCCTAAACTAAACCCTAATCGCTAACCATAAGTAAATTAAATAAAAGAATTTAAACAATAAACCATAAACCCTAGTCTAAACTCTAAACAATAAACCCTAGTCTAAACACTAATCCATAAACCATAAACCATAAACACTAAGTAAATTCAGTAAAATAATATTAATTATACAACTAAACCCTAACCCAAAAATCTTAATCCATGAACTAAACAATAATTCCTAAACCCTAACTCCTAAGCCTTGACCCCTAAACACTAAGTTAATTTAGAAAATAATTTTAATTTAACAACTAAATCCTAAACCCTAAGTAAACCCTAAACACTAAGTAAATTCACTTCAACAACTTTAATTATACAACTTAACCCTAAATCCAAATCGTTACCCTTAAACTAAACCATAAACACTAAGTAAACCCTAAACCCTAAGCAAACCCTAAACACTAAGTAAATTCATTTCAACAATTTTAATTATACAACTTAACCCTAAACCCAAATCGTAAACCCTTAAACTAAACCCTACTCCATAAACCCTAATCCATAACCCCTAATACCTAACAATTTATCTACAAAACGAAATAAATAATATGACTCTAAAAAATTTAAAAATCAACAACATAATATATTAAATAATACTCATAATTAATAAATTAACTTACTTGTTGGCAGAGCTTTGGTGTAGAGATAAATCACTCAAAAGCTAACAGAGGTGTGCTTCAGAAACCTTTAGAGAGTAGGCGCAAGAGTAAAAGTGGTGAAAAAGTGAAAAACTGCAGCTTATATAGGAGTAGGTCACGCCCAAAATTGGGCATGACTGCCCCCTTGGTCATGGTTGAATCTAGGTGTGACCAGTCATGCTCAATTCTAGGTGTGACCAGTCATGCTCAATTCTAGGCGTGACCTACTGCCCTAGATTGGTAATTTGTTTGCAAACAGTCCTAAATTGGTAATTTTTTTTATTAAAATTGTATTATTTAGGTTCTTTTGCCTTATTAAAGTGTTTTTATAACTAAGTGGGACTTATGAGACAGAGTCTACGGTACGCTAGTCAAACATCTTTCGTATCATGTGAAAGAAATGTTAGCCGTTGGATCGTATTAATTTTGAAATCAATGGTTAATATTTTTTTTCTTTTTCTCTTTTTGTTTCTTTTTCCCAATTTGTCCCTTCTCTCTTCGTCGTCTCTTCTCTCTCTATCACCTTTCTCTGTCCGTCATCCTTTCTCTCTTCGTCACCTTTCTTTTCTTTGTTTTGTTGGGCAAGTTCAACCCATTTGGCCTCATTGTTGAAGCTCTCGATGGCAAGCCCCCCGACACTGTCACCGACAAGTCGATTACTTCCTCTTCGATCTCGAAATTGCTCAAGATCGAGATGCCGACGACGATTGTGTTGACATCGCTTCTACTCCGAGCAATCGTGGCGACCATGAGCTTTTCATCCGAGGCAATTGGTAATTTTTCATTCTCTTGCAGTAAAACACTAAAACCCTCGCTTATCTGCTCAGTTGCTTTCAAAAGTGTGGAAATGAAGTTAAAGGAACAAGGAAAACGGAAAATGAAGTTGAATTTGAACCTTCGTTTTGAAATTCCGTTGTGTTCTTTTGCTGATGTGCATGTGCATTTGTTTCTCATTGTTATTACTTTCTCTGAAGCTACACTGCTGTTGCATTGCTTTTTATCTAACGTTGTGGTGTTTTGTGATAGGATTATATGGTCGATGGGAGGTGTGATGCGATGGTGGGGTGGGAGGTGTAGTGCGATAATGGCGTGGGATGTGAGGTTCGGTTCGACGGTGGGGTGGAAGGTGCGGTGCGGTGCAACGGCACAACATTTTGAGGTGCTGAGGAAGATGAGGATTTTTTTGTAAATGACAAAAAAAAAGAAAAAGAAAAAAGAATATAAAATAAAAATCAAACGATCTAACGGTTAACATTTCTTTTGCGATACGAAAGACGTATGGTAGACTTGAGAGGGTTTAGCCAGGGTGGCGCACCTGACTTGATATAAAGACGGAGAGGGTTTCTAATTAGGGTTTAAGCGTCCAGCCTCTGTTCTGTTCTGTTCATTCCATTTCCATTTCCACTTTTCACACACTCTCTGCTTTCACCATGTGGACACTTCGTCGAGCTTCTCTTCGTCTCAGGTAACTCTTTCATTCTCATACATATTCTCAAAATTGCGATGAATACGAAATCCCTTCTCCATAATCAATACTTCCAATAATTCCTTTCATCAAACTCGTAACGTAACCTTCCTTTAACACATCTACACAGTAGACTAATCATCTATTCTAAATACAAGTGTTATGTCACTCAAAGAATAGCGGTGAAGCCTCCTTTCTTCGACCTTAGCGCATCGATGTTTATGACTAACGCTTTATGATTAATGTTTAAGCACCGTGAAATGTGCCTAGGTTGTGATTAATTTGTGCTTGCTGTTTATTCTAGTACGAGCCAAGGACTTAACGCAGGAGCTACCCGTGCTTCTTCTGTCAAATTAGTGCCAATCACTAGTGAGGAAAATGAGGCTGGTATCCCTCAGTCTCGTCAAATCACTCACAGTAGATTTCTGTCGGCTGACACATTTTGCCGCACGGGTCGGGTGTCCCTGAAATTTGCTGTGGGCAGGAGTGAACTTTCCTCACGAGCTGGTGCTAGCAGCACGAAAGAGGATGATGATGATTTGGAGGGTGGGTTGTCTGAGCTGGAGATACAGGGAAGTAATGATGAATCTGACGCTGACCTGTCTGACGGAGACGAGGATGGTGGAAAACCAGTTGATGAGATGGACTTATCAGATGCTGAGATTGACCCAACCAAGAAAAAATCACAAGGTAGACGGACTCAATTGGAACTATTCAAGGCAATTGTAAATGCTCCTGGCTTGTCTGTTGATTCTGCTATCAATAAGTGGGTTGAGCATGGGAAAGAACTAAGTCGGAAGGAGATCTTGCTGGCCGTGCGTGAGCTTCGGAAACGTAAAATGTATGGGAGGGCTTTCCAGGTAAAAATTAATGAAACTTATATCTGCTACTGATTTATTCAGTTAAACATTTTTAAATTATTTTGCTGATAAATTTAGGTTGCCAATTGCTTCATATTTTTGGGTGTTTCAAGTTTGTTTATAATTATACTTGTGGTGCTTTTTATCTGAAGCAAAACAATGCCAGTGTCTGGTACCATGCTATTTTTTTCTGTTGCCTAATTCACAGAACAAAAACCCAGAAATTGGAGAAGGATCCTAACTTTCAAATTGTGAACACTGACCCCAATAACGATCACTTTTTTATTTTTTTAATTTCCATGTAATTAGATAATGACTTGGTAGAGCTATACACCAAGGTGTTAGTAGACGAAAATGAATTATAAAAAAGTTAGAATACTGAATTGGAATCCTAGTTAAACTTTGAGGATAAAATTACTATTTGCCTTTTTCTTTACTTCATTCCTATGTATATTTCTTTTTCCCCCCATAGTTCTCGTGTACTGTTGTTATCCTTTGTAACATCTACTTTTACACTATTCCTTAATCAGAATTCATAAACAGGGTCTTGGGGGTTTAGGTTTTTATGCCACTATTTGGGGTTGGTAACTATGATTTGTATCCCTTACTCCTTACCCAAACATACAGCATTTGCACCAGGAAAACATCATACACATAGGCCACAAATCCTTTGTTTGGGTTTAAAATCTGACATTCTATCTCAAGCATGATGGTGACTAGGGATGTAATCTTTCTCTGAAATGTTATAAAGCTAAGAGTGTGATAGACTCGGTATGGAATGCATGTGTACCCCTTTAGTTTTGAAGTTCTATACATGGAAATATTCTCAAGGAAAACCTCCTAAGGATTCCTTCTAGTATTTAAAGTGTGTTTGAGATATTAAAAAGTTAAAAAGTAACCAAATAATCATACAAGTTCTGGAGAAAAGTAATACTAAATACACTTTGCGAATCATAACCAGAGTTGTGATTCCAAATAGTTTCAATAATTCAATTTATTGACAGAAAACCAAAAGTTCAAGGAAATCATGTTCCAAATCCCAAATCAGATTAAGGGATTTCACCCTCATCAGAAATCAAATATCAAAAGCAAAATAAAAATCTAAAAAAGTCTCCATTTATTCTAAAACAGATTTCATATAACCAAATTTAGAGCAAATAACTGGAATCCTCATACAGAATATCCAAAGTGGAAGAATCAGAATTTAAAATCATCTCATGGAGAGTGCTAAAGTAGGATCTGAATCAATATAAATGGAGGGTATCAAAACTTCAGGTTAACTTAGTATACATTCTGAAATGGGATTCCAACCAAAAAATAAGGGTTGTGGTTGTGGGAAGTGCCAAACTTTAAATTAGAATTCAAAAATGATATTTTAAACTAAAGATCTACGCTTTACTAAGATTCAAGTCAGGTAAACATTACAGATTTTCAATGGTACCATGAAGAACTAAACTGGAAATTGTTGGAGATCCAACATCAATTAGTGATTTAAGATGGATGGCTGGCTTATTGTGGTATGACCCATGTTGAGTTCGAATTAGACAGTAAAATGGTGATGGATAGGCTCAAGAGTTCATCCCAAGATTGTCCAAAAGTTTGTGCAATTATTCATGAGTGTAAATACCTTCTTACACAGTATCAAAACTATAGAGTTATGTTTGTTAAGAGGCAAGCAAATATTGCAGCTCATACTCTTGCTAAGAGAGCAATATGTCATGCTAGACTTAGTTTTCACGACTACTTGTACTTATATTTGCAATACCATCATTAATGAAATTCCTTGACTTTCTTGAATAAAAAAAGGTCATTTTGGTTGAATGGAAGCGAGTGGAATGGAATAGAGAAGAAATATTTGAATTAAAGTAGTGTGGTGGTGTGGGACCCACTGAATTTTTAAAAAAATTTATCTCCTTTCCCAACTGCAGTGATTTAACCAAATAGGGGGTATGATCTAGGAATCAAATAAAATTAAGTGCTCAAACATTGGACTATCTTTTTCTGAAATGATAAGAACATTGAGAGAAAGAGGTCTTCTTTGCAACTGTTGTTGTTGGAGAGTGCAAGATCTTATAAACCCCATACTATAATACTATATTTCCAATGTGGGACTCAGGTCATACCTTGCAATAAGAGAACTACACATACACCACAAGCCAGCTATAGTTGGAGAGACCAAAGCCTTGTAAACTCCACACCATAATCCCATACTCAACTATGCATGGGATTCAAGTCCCATACCTTGCAATTGAATCCTAACATGGGGTCTTGATAAGCATTCATAATAACAGCACAAGATGGCCATCTCAACTATGCATGGGCACCATACTGCAATAGCATGATAGCCTTCCATTCTTCCACCAATTCAGTTATCTTTTCTTTCTTTTTTTTGTGGGGGGGAGGGTCTTGTCATAACAATCCTCCCCAACTTATCTCAATGCATCGCATGATGCTTCCCGTCCAACACCAGTTGGAAAATAGGTTTAATTAAAATTGGGAAGGGGAAAAGAGGTCTTCTTTGCAACTGTTGGAATCAACCTTTTTGCAAACACATTATAATTTGTATGCAGACCTCAATAACTACTACAATCTGGATAATCTCCTTCAAAACAGAACCATGATAAGAACCAAAATCCATTTCCAGCAGAATAATGTTTGAAAAGTAATACAAATCTTTAAGGCCAAATATTTCCATACAATCATTAAGAGGATTCTTTTTCCTCAAAACTCAGATTAGCCAATAATTTGGACAACTCATTTAAAGTGGTCATCTTATATTGTTTAAATATTAATGAAAATATTCAGAGAAAACTATTATAGGCATGCTTTTACTTCCTACTTAGAATTAAACATACCTGTAACATAACTTCAATGGTCGAATCTCTAAAATTTATTTAGCATTTTTGTGTTATCCCTCCACTCCACTATCCTGGATTTGATAACTATGGTTAGGACTGCAGAGTAGGGGGAATGATTTTGTTTTTGTTTTTTCCCCCTGCATATTGATATGTTGCAAATGCTTTTAGTAGCATGTAATTTTTCTTCAGTTGATAACGCAGGCATATATTGTCTTATATGGAGTGTTGCATAAATGTATTCTATGTAGTAATAACCATTATATTTGTTTGAGTGATTAACATTGTTACTTTATATTTATCTTTTTCTGAGTTTCCAATTTTCCCATATGATGCTTTATACTGTAATGTTATTTTGTTTTTTTTTTTTTGTTGGAACTGTAGCTCTTTCAGTGGTTAGAGTCAAACAAGAAGCTTGAATTTATGGAGAGTGATTATGCTTCTCAACTTGATTTGATTGCCAAGTTGCGTGGCCTCCCAAAGGCTGAGAAATACATTGAGAGTGTTCCAGAATCTTTTAGAGGCGAGCTATTATACCGAACATTACTGGCTAACTGTGCTAGTCAGAACAATTTGAATGCAACAGAGAAAATATTCAACAAAATGAAGGACTTGGATTTACCACTTACAGCATTTGCTTGTAACCAGTTGCTGCTTTTGTATAAGAAGCTGGACAAGAAGAAAATAGCTGATGTTTTATTGCTGATGGAAAAAGAGAATGTCAAACCTTCTCTTTTTACTTACAGAATCTTAATAGACTCAAAAGGCCATTCCAATGATATTGCTGGAATGGAGCAAGTGTTTGAGACAATGAAGGAAGAAGGCTTTGAACCAGACATCCAAATACAGGCACTCTTGGCTAGGCATTACACCTCAGCTGGGCTTAAAGAAAAAGCTGAAGCTATGTTGAAGGAGATGGAAGGTGAAAACTTGAAAGAGAATCAGTGGGTATGTGCAACTTTGCTCCGCCTTTATGCAAACCTGGGAAAGGCTGATGAAGTGGAGAGAATTTGGAAGGTCTGTGAATCAAAACCTCGAGTTGATGACTGCCTGGCTGCAGTTGAAGCCTGGGGAAAGTTAAAGAAAGTTGAAGAAGCAGAGGCAGTTTTTGAGATGGCATCAAAGAAATGGAAACTTAATTCCAAGAACTACTCAGTTCTTCTGAAGATTTATGCAAATAATAAGATGCTAACGAAGGGTAAGGATCTTATCAAGCAAATGGCAGATAGTGGGGTGAGGATAGACCCATTAACATGGGATGCACTTGTGAAACTGTATATCCAAGCTGGGGAAGTTGAGAAGGCAGACTCTGTTTTGCAGAAGACAATCCAACAGAATCAGCTGCAGCCAATGTTTACCACCTATTTGGCTATTTTAGAGCAGTATGCAAAGAGGGGTGACATCCATAACTCAGAGAAGATTTTCCATAAAATGAGACAAGCTGGTTATACGTCTCGAATAAGTCAGTTCCAAGTTCTAATACAGGCATATGTAAACGCCAAGGTTCCAGCGTATGGGATCAGAGAGAGGATGAAAGCTGATAACCTATTTCCCAACAAAACGTTGGCTAACCAGTTGGCTCTAGTTGATGCATTTAGGAAAAATGCAGTTTCCGATTTGCTTGATTGAAGCATATTTAGTATTCTGCAAGAGTTGTTTCCCACTCTTTCCATGCAACTATTATTATTAGTTAGTTGAATTGTAGATTGCACATTTAGTTTGAATGAATGTTGTCTTTCACTGCTATCTATAAATTAGATACACTTTTTCCTTTAAGCGCATTATATTATTGCTTAAATACTGATTTTATGATTTATAATGCCCGCTTGTTTTTAGTTGTAATGCTTTCTTTTTCAATTTAGAGGCTACAATCTTCTTCCTGATAGGATAATAAAATAGTATATAAATGTTGTTTTACTTCCCTTCCCTCCCCTCGAGTGAAATAAAATTAATGCTTTATGTAGTATCTTAGTAACTGGTCAAAATGAAAAAAATGTAGTATCTTTTCATCTTCAAACTTAATAGATTTTACTATATAAAGCTTGTTAGTTCCAGGGATGTCTAAACAGGCCGAATATGATTGGCTGCCTTGATAGATGTTGTGAGTTGGGTTCAAAATAAAGGTCGGCTCCTAAACTTATTTCAACCCAAATTCGAATTGTCCATGAGTTGTCTTCCAAATGGATTTAGTCTATCGGCTGGATTTTTATTTATAATTTTGAATCCTTATTAGTTATTTATCTCAACTAAGTTTATTATTAGGTTAAATCTTTATGATAAAAAAATGGGACTGAGATCATGATGAATTTCATCAAGTTCATGTTATGTTAATATAGAAGAACATAATATTAATAGGAAATATATTAATGGATTAAATATATTTTTTATCTCTGAAAATTTGATGACTTGGATTTATTTTCCGTATAGTTTTTTTATTCACTAAAAAATTACAAAAACCACATGTTTTGAATCTTTATTAAAGTAGCATTGAGAGATTAACAGTAAAAAGTTAAATAGGTACTAAAATAATAAAATACGATGCTTTTTGGGATTTAAAACTAAATCAAATCTCATCTCAAAAGAATTGAATAGTTACTAGAAACTCAACTGCCAAAATTGAAGAAAAAAACTGCCACGAATTGTAGAATGTAGGTTCAAATTTACTCGATCCTAACTCTGAATTAAAATTTGACACATTTTAATTTTACACAAGAATGAAAAATATACTAAAACATTTACAAATGATGAAATGTGAATATTTTTAATTTTATGAAGATAAAAAAACATATTTTACTTAAAAAAATAGACACCTAAAATTTCACAACGACCACATCTAAACTGTTCTTAAAAAAATAGACACACACACACACCGTGTTATTGTTCTCAATAGGAGTTTTTTTACTTTAATTTTCAACACACTTTCACAGACACACACATATAAATCGTGTTCTTGTTCTCAATAGGAGTTTTTTTACTTTAATTTTCAGTACACTTTTTTAAATTTTATATCTTTCTTTGCATTATTAGTATTATATATGACTATTCAATAAAATATCAATATTCATTTCTTGAGAGACATCTTAATTTCAATCACAAATAACACTTAACATATTAGAGTTTTATGATTTACGTCTTTTATATATTTTTCCATTTTATTTTGCTCAACCTTACATTTTATGATTTACATCTTCCGGTTTTTCTCCTTAGCTCCTCAATTACCAAAAGCAAAAAAGCATTTGAAATATTACTTTATTATTGTCTGTACACAATATAAGCATTCATTTTATATATTTGGGAGTCTCTTTTATATTTTTCTCTAACAGCTACAATATATTAATGAGATACGTTTTATAGTGAGCTTAATTATTTAATTTGAAACATATACAAAGAGATCAGCGAAACTGTACTCCAGAACCTCACGGGTGAGCATATGATGATTTAATATTTTCCCAGTAGATAGATCCTGTACATGCAAAATGCAATGCAGGTTACTACATATGGAATGAAGGCCCACAATTAGATGGTATCCGTCGCTAGCTTGTCAGCAGTCTTCTAATGCTTCAAATTATATATATTCTCTTCCTTTAACCTTTAGTAATATACAATTATTCCTTCCTTGAAGATTTTGAGAACAAACATACCACCATCTTTATCAAAAGCAAAAGCTGCAGTAAATCATTATCAAAATGTCAATACTATCCCTGATTATATCATGATTCATGAACATGCATACAAGGTTATATCGTAATACCCTGCATTGATGTCACAAAAAGAGTTGGCTCATAGATTCTCTATGTTGCGGCAAGTGTAAACTCTATCCCACTACTAAGAGTTATAAATAGGCGAAGCAGCCAAAGAAGAAGGCACAATCAAATTAAACCTGAGAGATCAGATACAAAGAGATCGAGCAATGGCATTAGTGACTTCACTTTCTCCTGCGACCCCTTCTTCGGTTCAAACCAACACTTTGAACCCATTGGGTTGGACTGATGATCAGATCCTGGAGAAGGTTTACATTACCCACGTCCACACCGCTGAAAGGTACGATGTGGAATCGCTTTTCAACGTTACTGCAAACATCATCAAGCGTGCTACTGCACTTGCTGACAGTGTTGCTGTTAAGGTACCTAACCTTCAATTAATCAATCAATCTATATATCGATCGCTTTAACAACAAGTTATCATTATCAGTAGAGTAAACCATTAATTTGTTTTGTTGCAGACTGGCACACCCGTTGGTCTTATTGAAGACAAGGTTCCTTTGTCCACTTTCGACCCACCGTTCCTTAAACTTAAGCATATTGCTTCTCAGGTTATTAATTCATTCGGCTGCATGCATAATAGATTCAATAGTACTTCTTGTTATGGGATTTAATTTTGCTAGTTCCATTATGCAAGGAAATTTATTTACAACACTTCCATTATGCTTATCTTAAAGTAATTGAATTTTATAATTAATTTCAAGTTTTAAAGTGAAGGCACTAGTCAAATTTAGGATAAGCATACTTTATAGATAGAGATGTATGGAGCGTTTGTGAATCAAAGTCAATATATCTGTGTAACGATCGACTTATAAAATTAGACACAAACTATAATGATTGAACACATCCCATTAATTAATTAAAAATGTTTGATGGACACTTATTAATCTATTCAACGCTAGAAAAAGAGAAAATGAGAGAAAAATATAGATTAAGATATGATTTATAACGTGACAGAAAAAAGAAGGAAACAAGAGATGTTGGTGGGATGTCTAGGTATCATTACTCTTAGTCAATACTGTTTTAAAGAAGATCTTGGATTCTTAACAAAGAATAAATTATGTGGGTGTACGTAGATGATGAACACACCTCACGGGGAGCATCACGCACACAACACAGCAATGTCGATCCTAGACCAGCTGAGAACGTACACATGGGACGGAAAAGCGATACTGGTTCTGGCTGCTTTGGCTTTGGAGTATGGAAACTTCTGGCACCTCGTCCAGACTCCGAGCGGAGACCATCTGGGAAGATCACTGGCACAGATGAGTCGAGTTCACATCGTGGAGAGGAACAGGCAAGCCGTGGCTGACTACAACAGCTTGGTTAAGAACTTGCTCATCGCGGTTGAGTGCATCTCCGAGTTGGAGAGGCTTTCCACCAAAGGTTATGACTTGAAGGACGTCCCAGCCTTGGCAGAAGCCATGCAAGAGATCCCTGTTGCTGTCTACTGGGCCATCGTCACCACTGTTGTCTGTGCTAATCATTTTGATTTCCTCCTTGGTGAATCGTAAGCACTTTTCTCTCTATATATCTATCTATTCATCTTTATCCTGCCTCAGAGACCAATCAATCCCCGTTCGCATTTCGCTATGTGTAACTCTCCGCTGGTCCAACACGGAAACAATATCTATCTATATAAAGAGTGATTATGACCTATTGTTCTCGATCTCTATCATATTTTTGTCTTCATTGTTAACATTGTTCTTATATATATATATATATATATATATATATATATATATATCTATATATTGCAATTACTTTTGTGCAGGGACTCTAGATACGAAATAGCAAATTTTGACGACAAGCTTGCTGCTGTTATCAGCAAATTAAAGGCGAATCTGACCAGGAGCAGAAAGAAAATAGGTTAGGAAAAATACTAAGATCGTTCGACCCATTTTAGGGTGGGATATTTCAAGTAGAGAAAGGAGAGATAAGAAAAAAAAATTAAAAATGAAGTGATGTGTGTGGTAAATAATGTGATGAAAGTAAAAGGAGATTAAAAAAAACTGATAAAAAAGTGATGGAAGAAAAAATGAGTGTGTGATAAGATAGAGAAAATGAGTGTAGATTTTTAATTTATCTAAGACTCTATATATGTACTTAGCATTTCTTTTTGTTTTGTTTTTTATTTTTATTTTTGAAGGGATAGATAAATAATCAGTAAAATATGTATGGATCCACCTGTTCGTTAAAATGAGTAGGCATATTTAAAAGAATAATTTAATTTAAAATTAATAATTGAAAACATCATAGTATATAATATATGTTTAAAAATTTGAAATTAATTACATGATTTCAAGGTTTATTTTATTATCACCATAGATGTGTTACCTTAGAAAAAGAACAAAATCCAAACATATATGGAAATTGACAACAACAAATGATGACGACGAAGGCTATATATAGATAAATAAATTGAATGCTGACATCTGTGTTGATTGATTTCAGGTGACCTAGAAGACTACTGGAGGCGTAAGAAGCTGCTTCAAACTCCGACAGAAATCGTAGAGGTTCTCAAGGTTCTGATCTACCACAACGAAGTTCACGACCCCCATGTCTACGATGGCATCACCAGACAAATGGTTAGCATCGAAGTGTTCAGGAAGAAGCACGTATTACTCTTCATTTCGGGGCTTGACAGCATCAGAGACGAGGTTCGCCTTCTGCAATCAATCTACGAGGGATTGCAGGAAGATCCAAGGGAAGTGAAGGGATACAGAAAAGAGGACTTCAGGATTCTGTGGGTCCCAGTTGTGGATGAGTGGAATCTTCTGCACAGGGCCGAGTATGATAACCTGAAGCTTGAAATGCCATGGTATGTGGCGGAATACTTCTACCCCTTGGCCGGAATAAGGCTCATAAGGGAGGACTTGAATTACAAGAACAAACCCATCATCCCTGTGCTCAACCCTCAAGGAAGAGTGGTCAACTACAATGCCATGCACATGATTTTCGTCTGGGGCATCGATGCATTCCCTTTCAGACCCTCTGATGATGATGTCCTCACCCAGAAATGGAATTGGTTCTGGGCCGAAATGAAGAAAGTCAATCCCAAGCTACAAGACCTCGTAAGTCCAACTTTACTTATTGTATTCTCTTCAAAATTGTTTAGCATCATCCTATCATATGATAAAGAAAATATTCTACATTGTAAAAATCATCTAATCACAAATTACCACACATATGATAAATTTATTGATTTTGTGATAATTATGGTTAAGTTCAACAAAGTTAGTTGGAAGCAGAAAATTAGCCTGAAGTGAAGATATTTTAGGTACAAATCACTTTAAATCAAATAGATGCACAAAATTAAGACAAAAACACATAAAAACTTGAACCTTGTTAATTAATTAGCAATATTTATATATAAAATGTGGGTGTATGTGAATGATCATCAGATCAAAGCGGACAGTTTCATCTTCATCTATGGAGGCAGTGACAAGAAATGGCTGCAAGATTTCACTCAGACAGTGGAAAGAATCAAAAGGCATGAGATCATCAAGAGGGCAGACGCGGTGATAGATCACTATCCATTCGGAAGGGAAGATCAAAGGATCGTTCCTCGCTTCTGGATTGGCATAGAGAGCTTGTTCGCGAACATGATTCAGAAGACACACAAGGACCCTACCATTGAAGAAATAAAGAGCTTGCTTTGCCTCAAACAACAACAACCCGGGTGGGTTCTTCTCAGCAAAGGATCGAACGTGAAGCTGTTGGGGAGTGGGGAACCAATGCTGGCCACTGCAGCTGATTTCGAGATATGGAAGGAAAAGGTGCTGGAGAAAGCAGGGTTTGACGTGGCTTTCAAGGAATACTATGAGCAGAAGCGTCGCAACTATCCTCAGGAATGCTCGCACATGCAGTTGGCTAACTACCCTGCTGATATTCTTCACCCAATTAACTGCCCTGATGCTGCTTGTGGAAGATCCATGGAGATAGCTTCTGTCAGTTACAAGTGCTGCCACGGTCAAACAGCTCATCACAAGGCTGAAGTTCCAGAGAGTGGCGATATCATGATTGAGAAGAAGCAATACGCTTCTTAATTGATGGTTCCATCCACGAGTTTGTTGGTGATTTTGCTGGAGGAGCTTCTATTTTCCCAGTTTGGAATTCAATTGTGTGCAGTACTTTATCTTTTTTACGTTTCAATTCGGCTGTTGTGTCGAAGCCCCTCTTCTGTGCTGCCCTTGTATGGGTTGAAAATAATGGCTTCACACAGCGTCTGTTTGTTTTACTGCAATTTATTTTGATTCAATTAAAGAGAAACCACTTGGGCTTGCACAAAATCAAACAATTTTATGCTCCTTTTCTTTTTGGGTGCCTAAGTTATGCCGTGTTACCTTGTCCAGTACCAGAATTCTTTTTTCTTTTCTTGAGACACTAAAAAAATCCATTAACTATAGTAGTACTCGAAGAAATACTCGACCAGCCTGTTTAGATACAAATAAGCACCCGCTCAGACTTTGATTACAACCACAATTACGTGCCCTCTGCTCCATTAGCCTGAGAAATTTATTTTCTTTTTATGAGAAACTGTTAAACTAATTTTAATCACATTTTAGATCATTTTCAGCTTCTAATTACTATTCTTTAAAAAAAAAAAACTAAAACAAACACCATGAAAATACTAAAAGAAGTGATATATCATTATTGTTTTAAAAAAAAGGTGATTATTTTATTAAAGAAGTTGTAACAAAGATGCCCTTAGTTTATTAATAAAATTAAGGAAAGAAGAAAATTAAAATTGAAAAAAATATAAAAATAAATTATCTAAATCAAGACACATTATCTCTATCCAAAGAAAAATAGTATCTATAATTTGATATAGAATCTGTAAATTGAAAATGAAAATATATATCAAATTCAAATTGAAATCAAATGTAAGTAAAAAAAAAATTGAAAGTAATTAAAATTACAAATATGAAATAATAATTAAGACGATAAGATCTTAGGATTAAGGTTGCGCATAGTTTTAAGACATTTCTTTATAATTAAGACAATAATGAATAGTTAGTTAGTACCTACACTTATTATCATATTATTTGGTTTATTTTCTATTAGAATTAAAAAGGTTAGATTTTCTTTTACTCTATAGATAACTCCTTTTCAACTAATGGCGAAAAAAGGATATAATCCTAGTTATATATGCTCAAGCAACTCATTAAGTTTGGAGAATTGGAGACGGACATATATAGTGTTCGAATTTTTGAAGATAAGTGGCTGCCTCATGCATACAAGTGATATAACCCTTAATTATGAGGCTGATCTTACACTACAGTGATAACTCCTTATAATTTTACCATTTCATTGCTTCTTTGTCACTCGTCTTTGTCGGCATTGATTGAATTGAATTCAGAACGAGTCTCACTTAACTAAAATTTGTTTTGTACCTTGCTTTGTGATAGCATTGCCCAATACAATATTCTTGCCTTAACCTTTTGTCGGTCTTTCTGAAAAAGGAAAATGTTTGGGCAGTAGTACTTTGGACAAATCTTAATTCTAGATTGACTAACTAAAAATTTTAGGGACCACTGGATTTTAAATATATTCTACAAGAACACAAAAATTATAAAGATGGACAAGAAGAAATATGGTTATGCCTAATTTTACCATAATTTTAGCAGGAAAAATGTTACATGTACACTCAATATATTATTTGATACATAAAGAAAAAGAGAGAGAAAAAGAAAAAGAAACATAGATATAATATTTACTACATGATAGAAAGAGAGATATTAAAAAAATAAAAGTTGAAGAAATGTTTAAAATAATAAGGTACGGTAGTGTATGTGTATCTTTCAGTTAATAAGGTATATGTGTACTCTTTAGCTAACCTTATAATACTTCAAGGTCACGTAATTACAATAAAACTATTGTTAATGAGTAACTTTCAGTTACTGATAATAACAAGGAAGATAATATTTGAAATTAAGGATATAACGGTAATGAATCCATGCATGTGTTGTTCCATTTATATTACCCTCGGTCAATTAATCAACTTAAATGAACATTTTTACTTATATTTATTTGCATATTGCTTTTGTAATTGATGATGTGCACCATAATTTTATACTTGAGATGTGAGGGAAATTTTTTATTTGTAAACATGTCATACGACTAAAAGTCAAACGCTTCTGACTTAACAGAACCCAAAGTGAATTTTGATTCTACACATGTCCAATACTATAATTTAGAATGCAGCAGTAGAAATACACAAAATAAAATTAAGTATAAAAAAAAATTGGGTAGATATATATCCTGGAAACAAAATTCACTGTCAAGACCTGTGAAATCTTCTTGCCTTGAACCTTTGGACAAACGTGAACTTCAGCCTTACGTCCTTCTGGAAAGCAAAAGTTTCAGGAAATTCCAACACAGGAAATTAACAAATCATTGTCATCTATGGTCTGTATGGTAACATTGTCCTGTGTAATCTTCTTGCCTTGAACCTTTAGACAAGTAAGCTACCATCTTTTATAAAAGCGAAAGTTTCAGGAAATTCCACCACTAGAAGAAAAACATGGTAGTAGTTTGGTGAAAATGGCAATTATATCCTTGATCATATCGTCACGTACGAATCCATATGTAAGGGTAAATCTGAACTTTGCATCAGAGCGGCACGTTTCACGTCTGCTGTGTATAATTTACTGATCTAAACACTTTCATCTTAGCTAAAGTTAATTATTCTAAGTGTAAAGCCTCGAAGAATCTTAACCTATAAATAGGTTGAGCAACTTCATGATAGCACAGAACATCATTCATTAATTGGAATCCAAACCTACGAAGGTGATCGAGATACCGACATGTCGAGCTCCAACACTCAACCGAAACCTCTGCTTCCCAACCCATTTAATTTGAGTGACACTGAGATCGTTGAAAAAGTTTACGTATCCCACGCTTACGATGACCAAGTGTTTGAAAATGAGCCCCTCTTCAACGTCGTGTCCAACGTTATCAAGTTATCAACTCGAATTGTTGGGGCTCTTCATAAGGTAATTAACAAAATGCAATCTTAGTGCTTGTTTTGCTAATGACATGCTTTATTCCTTTTTTTAATCAATTGGACCAATATGCGCGGATCTAAGTGTAGAGTCAAAGTTCTGTCAAAATATAAAAATAATGTGATATGTAGTTCAGAGTGACGAGCTATATATACAGCAACCTGATTAAAAATTTCGGTGTCATGCAGATAGATGAGCCCAATGGATTTACAGGAAATCCCATATCCATAACCAGTTTCAAACCAGAATTCTCCACACTGAAGCTGATGTCATGCCAGGTATATTATGTTCCATATATATGTGAAAAGTCGTTAAATTTGGAAAGGATCGATCTTAAAAAATCATAATTTTTTTAAGGTAATTTTTTGTCACAATGCCGATACTCACTTTTTCTTATTAAACATGAGTGTTTCTTCATATGATGATGTTACTGGAACTGCTGTTTTATTAAATATGACCCAGTTTGAATCTAGTAATTGAATTATATATACGTACGGTGGCAGATGATGTTGAGGGCCAATGGATCAATTGGGTGTTGGTACACACGAATTTGAGAGAAAAACAGCTTCTATTACTCACAAGAATAGAATTACAGAGATTTACAAAACTCAAAACAAAAAAAACTCTCAAACTCAGACCACTGACACAACACTCACTAAGAACTCTCACTTCTTGGATGAATTCACTCTTGGTGTTTCTGTGTGT